>CAKAOJ020000362.1:447500-508456 GCA_916701645.2 Sebastolobus alascanus
CTCCATCCTCCCTCCTCCATCCTCCGTCCTCCGTCCTCCCTCGATCCTCCGTCCTCCACCACCGGGCTCAAACACACTTTAAAAACACATCAGCTTTATCTCCTCTTTGTCCATTTTTCTCTCCATATTTCCTGTTTCTCCTGTTTCTCCGGTGGACAAACTGGACAAAACCAAAGATGCTTTTTCTCCTCCTCTGCAACATTTCTTTATTCATGTTTCTGTTTATGAGCGTACGTAATATGCACATCTGTGCACTCTCCGTTTTTCTCTTTCTATGAACTGTACACACACATAAAGACGCTGACTCTGCAGGTTTTATTCAGTATGTATTCGGTTATATAATTGTGCTTTTCTCTGATTTTAAACCGATATTTTACTGTGAATTGTTGATATAAATCTGGGAGTAAAATCAAAATTGGTTTATAATAAACATAATTTATGAATGGTAAATTGTTAGTTAATTAAACTTAATAGTTATTTACTGTTAACAAACAATGGAATGATAATTAATAATGTTTAATAATTATTTGTAATGCTATAAATTCTGTTATTTTTTCATTAGTTTATATATACATACATACATACATGTACATACATATGTTTTACAAACAATATCAATTTTTATAAAAAAAAAAAAAAGTTTTATATATAACATCTTAATCATTAACAAATACTATATATATATATATATATATATATAAAATATTTGTTAATGATTAAGATATAATATATAAAACTATATATATATATATATATATTCTTCTTTGATTGTGTATGTAGACTTTTCAGTCGCTATGCAAGAGGAAAGCTCTTTAATCAAAAGGTTTAGAGATAAGACAACAAACAGTTTTCCTTCGCTCGTATCAGGCAGGTTAATCACTTCATCACATTATTAATTATCATTTCATTGTTTCATAACAGTAAAATAACTATTAACTAAGTTTAATTAACTATCAGTTTAACTTTTATAAATGATGGTTATTATAGAAGTGTTACCTCAAAATCTATTTTCAAAATAAAGGTTACAAGAAAATAACACAATGAGGAGTTAAAGAGACTAAAGACGGTTCAGCATGACCTCGAGGTAAAGAGACGACCGTCCATGTTTTAATCTTCGCCTGCAGCGCGTCTGCAAGGAAACACAGGAAGTGACTAGACGAGGGAGGTTTGGTTCACCAGGAAAAACAAGAAAATTCAAAACACTTCATCCCAAAATAACTCCTGCAGAGCAGTGAGCATCTCAAACAGCTGATGTTACAGTGTAGGAGTATCCAGATGTGGGCGGATTGTTCTATTAAAGCTCAGAGTAGGAGGGTGAGGAAACACTGAATGAAGGAGTCTCATCTGTCTGTCTGTCTGTCTGTCTGTCTGTCTGTCTGTCTGTCTGTCTGTCTGTCTGTCTGTCTGTCTGTCTGTCTGTCTGTCTGTCTGTCTGTCTGTCTGTCTGCAGGGAGAGAAGTATGACGGGAGGAAAGCCGATGCGTGGAGCTGTGGAGTCATCCTGTTTGCACTTTTAGTGGTGAGTGAAGGAAATTCAGCCTCTACTAAAGTTCTTATATCATCAGCTGACACTTCTAGTGGTCCTAATGTTAAATACTGAATCAGTGGACTTGATTTTATTCATATGTCAGGCGTAAAGGTACTATATGGAACTTTCAGAAAATCCTTATGATTAATGAAACTGACTTGTGGCCATTAAGTGAACTGCAGCCAGCATCCTGTTGCTTGAGAGAGAACGAGAACGAGTGGTGAGAACGAGCATCCTGGGTATCGGCCAAACAGTGACATTACATTACAATCATATATCATATTTAAAATAACGTTTCTATCTGTCATTTTTGACCAGACGTCCCGATTTCAAGCTGATGTGTCCTGAGTCCTGACAAATATCTGTAAAACACTCAAATGTCCCGGTTTTCACCACAATGTATGAACTCTTTATTTGTGAAGCAAGGTGAAGAGAAAGGTCACTGAAATGTTTCAACAGCAGCTCTCGTCCTGGGAGTTAAAGGTTAACATCCAACTACTCTTTCTGTGTGTCATTAATACATAAATCTAACATCTGCTCGATATGGAAGCCAAAGAGTGACTGCTGTAACGTCTCGAACATCTTGCTGCCGGCCGCTGTTCCTGTTCTTGTTCAGCCTGTCTTGTTTACACCAGGAGGGATTGAATTAAAGATGGGTGGATGCTGGAAACACTCTGTGTACCAATAAAACATTTAAACCACATTATAAATTAAATGAGTGCAGAGATGAAACTCCCCCGACGAACCTCTCCATCATCTAACGTGTCAGAATGTGGTCATATTTCTATTAAAATCTGGGTAGTTTGACGAATGATCGGCCGCAGAGAAGAGTTCCTAAAAACATTATTAAATCTGTGTAAGTGTTTCACACGAAGCCTCCGTCAGAAGGTAAAACCTGTAAAAACAGGACGACTCCTCCCTGAGCTCTTCCTCCGACTTTAAACACCCAAAGATGAATCTTTCAATTTAAAAAAAAATATCTCAACAACTACTGGATGGATCAGAGCTGATTAATCGATTTGTTCATTGATCGCTAGCAACAATTATAATAATTGATTAATTGTTTGTTAATTATTGAGCAAAAAATGTAAATGTTCTCTAGTTCTAGCTTCTCAAATATAAAGATTCACTACTTTTTTACTTAGTTGTATCGTTATAAATGAAATAATTTTGGGTGTTTTAGACGTCACATGGTGCTGTGGGAAGTGAAATAACAAACATAGCGTGTTAGCGTGTTCATGTTCACGCCTGGTTAGGTTTTAAAAGCAAAATTGGAAAGATACATAATTGGCGGGGGGGTACGAAAATTGTAATTTAAAAACAATATTTCTGCATTTCTACACCACCTGACCTCTTGGATTAACCATCCACTACATCTCCAAAAATAAAACCAACAGGGCTAAAATATTAATATATATTTTACACTTAAAAGAGCCGAATCCTGTTTGATCAGAGAGCTAACGCTGACTGGAACATCCACGACAGAACAATTCTACTTTTATTACTTTTATTTACTTTGATTTACAGTTTGGCTGGAGTCAGTGGGCCGAGCAGGTTCATTATCCATTTTTCTGCCGGGCCCCGTTTAGTAGATATGAACCATCTAAAGGGGTCGCGCCCCCCAGTTTGGGAACCGCTGCGCTACCCTATCTTTACTTTTATGTTCTACTCTCAGTCCGTGATGGCAGAGAAGCTAAACGGTTTCATGTTTCTTACCTTTCTAAACAGTCAGACTGGATGGATTTCATCCTGTAGCCATTGATTAGCGACGGGTTTCACTGAACCGACCCAAAGGGTTCAATACAGCTGTGAAACAAAAACATCCTTTAGTAAAATAAAGTGTCTAAATGTAGCTGTTGGTGTCGAATTCCGCCGTTTTTTTGGATGACTAACAGGTGACCCCCTCCTCCCCCAGGTTCTTGAGCTCTCATTGGCTAAGATAAGTGATGCATCGTCTTTTAACGGCGAGCACTCGAGTCGACGCTTTGCTTCTTATCTGCGGCTTTTGTCTGGAAGCTCCGTTCTCATTCTCAGGGCGCGATTCGAGACGGCCGCTCCTCATTTGCATAAAGTTGAGGTCTAGTCTACTTTATGCAAATCAGGGGCGTCCGACGTGACTCACCGCCTCTCGAAACTCCCGAGAATCTTTTAAACTAAACGTTGATCTAAAATAAAGACAGATTCAACTGCAAACTTATTTCTCTCATTAAATATTTTCAGAAACACATCTCAGTGAACTATTTTCGTGATATCAGAGAAGAAAGTTTCCAAACGAGCCGCCATGTTGGTTCCGGTTTTAAAGCTGCAGGGAGCAGCAGCTCACGGAGGGGAAGAGTTCGTCCAATCAGGTGCAGAGTGTGTTGTGTCTAGTGGCGGCACACCAAGCGTCCAATCACGCTGTCACGTTACAATCAGCTGTTCGTTCATATCTCGTGTTCACAACGTTCAGTTTTAGTAGTTTTAAGTCCAACCATGTAGTTCTTTCCTAAATCTAACTATATTGGTTCTGCTGCTTGATCCTAAAGTGACGCTATGGCGGCGGTTTGTGACGTGTTGCAACATCACACCGTGATCACCAGCAGACTCGGAGACCAGATGAGCTTCTCCTGGAGAGGATGTTGAACTCTGGTCTGTAGGATGCAGAGGAAATGCATGATGGGAAGTTTATATTTGTGTCTGATTGTGTCATTGTAACACATCACATAACAAAGAGAAGAGTGAGCAGCAGCTAAATGACTGTTTGTTTGTCTACTACGACGCGTCTTCTTCTTCTTCTTCTTGATGAAGATGGAGCGCATGATAACACGGCGTCATCGCGTGGAGATGAATCTCTCCTCTCGTGTTGTTTCCATCACCCACGCAGTGTCAGCGGCCATCTGGCTCCGTCGTCCCGCTCCTTCTCAACGAGCAGGAAACGCTATCCGTCATCACGTCACCGAGCCGCCGCTCCCCCAGCTGGAGAGCAGAGTCTCTGATGACTGAGAGCTGCTACCACATCATCTGTCAGCGAACACCTGACGGGCCGTTGACATGGCAACAGGAAGACGCCGCTGCCCGTCTGTTGTATGATCTGATGCCTGTTTTCAGATCTCCCAGTTGTTCTGATTTTTGACCTGCTGGTTTGCCTCAGAATACGGCGTGCATATTCAGCGTGGATTATTCCTGATGGTTTCTGTGACCCTTGACCTTTCCTCTGCTGTCACCATCAGGCAGGAACACTTTGGTCCTTGTTAAACGCACAATATAAAATATATAATATAATATATATTTCTGCAGCTCTCAATCAAAACAATAACACAAGACGTAGTTATGTGATGTGGTGAAGCAGCGTGGGATCATGGGAGTTGTTGTCTTCATGTCAGCGAGCTTCTCCTCTCCAAGACAAACTGATTAAAACCGTTAAAAACACTGAATAAAGCTGCTTCACGTTAAATATAAGTGTTTCTCCGACGCTGTTCGATGGACGTAGGACGTCTCGGAGGGGCCGCGAGCTGAGCTGCCGCTACCGTTTGCTCAGCTTGTTTCTCTGATAACTTCAGATCCAGACGTCCGATGATTAAAATCCTTCATCCGGTTAAAAACCACCAAGATCTAAAATGTAAAAATGGGATAAAAAGTAAGTTTATGACAGCTTTTTGCATACAACCACAACAATGCGCATGAGCAAAGAGGGTATGATGACATTTTCCAGACTCTTTTCGGACATTTTTCTGACTTTTTTTAGACGTTTTTTGGACATTTTGAGACAATTTTCAGACTTTGTTTTCTGACTTTTTCCGACTTTTTTTTTTATGTTTTTGGACATTTTGGGACTTTGTTTTTGGACATTTTTCTGAGTTTTTTTAGATGTTTTTTGGACATTTTGGGACTTTTTTGGGACATTTTTCTGACAATTTCCAGACTTTGTTTTCGAACATTTTTCAGACTTTTTTTAGATGTTTTTTGGACTTTTTGTGACATTTTTCTGATAATTTTCAGACTTTGTTTTCGGTCATTTTTCTGACTTTTTTTAGACGTTTGTTGGACATTTTGGGACTTTTTTGGGACATTTTTCTGACAATTTTCAGACATTGTTTTACGGGCATTTTTCAGACTTTTTCAGACTTAGGTTTTTTCTAGTTTCATATGATACCAGTATCTTCACTCTAGCTTTAAAACTGAGCCCGCTACAACCTAAAAATCACAAGTGTTAAAGAAATTAGTGGCGTTAAAACAAATTTGTGTTATCACGTTAACTTTCCCTCGTATATACTTGAAATAGTCGGTACACATACAGACTGTGTTATTTACCAAGACACTAAAGTTTGAGTTGAAATTAAAACTAGTCCTCCAGGTAAACAGTGACCAGCATAGTGATGGTGTTTCCTCCTCTTCCTCTTCCTCTTCCTCGTCCTCTTCCTCTTCCTCTTCCTCTTCCTCTTCCTCTTCCTCTTCCTGCAGGGCGCCCTGCCGTTCGACGACGACAACCTGAGGAATCTTCTGGAGAAGGTGAAGCTGGGAGTTTTCCACATGCCTCACTTCATCCCTCCAGACTGTCAGAACCTGCTGCGCGGTATGATCGAGGTGGACGCCGGCAAGAGGCTCACGGTAAGTTACCCTCCTCGCCACGGCGTCCTGCTGCGGGACGGGAGAGCGCTCACATCTTCCATCGGTAGACTCTTCCTCTCTTTACGTCTGTACCGTCTGGGCGGTTGCCGTAGGGATCGCTCAGCTCAGGATAAATTTAGCAGAGTTGCACTATGAACTGGCCCTGCAGCTTCCGCGCTCTGCATCACATCTTTTCATCTCAGGCCGAAGGGGGTTTGTTCTGGCTCAGATTAGAAACAGAAATAACAAAAGAGTGCGTGTTTACATAATGTGCTTTCACTTCTGTTACGTCTGCAGTTAGTTGAGCGGTTGGTTTGGAACAACAGCTGCAACGTCTTATAAACCGTTTGAATGCATTTAACATAAATGTCAGTATATGGGTGCTCTACAGTTGTAGCGTCGGCCCATTTGACCACGGAGATGAGAGCGACGGCCGGCTGGACCGCACGTTACCGCGATACGATAACGTTTCCTGTCCGTGACAGAGTTAGCATGCAGCTTTAGCCGTGATGTCTAGCTCTGCTTTTCCTGCAATGTGTGAACCCCAAAGTGTTTCCATCCTTTACTGGATGTGTAGTGTTTACCACGCTGGATTTAACATGTGAGGGTGCAGGTCGTATCCACGACGACCCTCCAACATTTTATACTTTCTGAGGTTTGTTTTGGTTGACGGATACGGAACGGATATGACGACACGTTACTCAGACTACAACAATAAAAGCGGTAACAAAGACTCATAAAAACACAACCATCTTGTTTGTTTCACTTATATAAAAAGAGTCATTAATTTTTATTTCCTGTGGTTTGTGTTCCAGTTGGAGCAGATCCAGAAGCATACGTGGTACCTGTGAGTATATCCTCCTGTTTCTGTCTGTATGTCCTCATTAAGGGAGGTGATGAAAAGAATAATGCAGAGTGATAATCCACTGATCAGATGTGTGATGGAAGCAGCTCCATTAGTCTGTTAGTTAGGACTCTCCATCAGTCCTTAATGGACCTCTGCTCTCTAATGGATTCACTATTTCTGCATTCTGTTATTGATTTGAAATTCCGCTCGATGTTCAACCAAAACCTCAGAAAACTGATATTACAGTTATTGTAGTTGTGCCCATCATCGCCGGGTGATGTTATGAACCCAGACACGAAGGCGTTATCTGAGACTTCAACAACATGTACAAAGCAGCAACAGAGATTATTTCTTCCATGGTTGATGGAGGAAATAGAGGAAAGAGAAGTTGTTGGTATCCATGGAGACAAGCTCCTCCTCCTCTCCGGGGCGTCTAGACAACCTGTGGTTCTTTAGCTCCTCTCCAGTGGCTCCCTGTGGATTTATAAAAAAAAATTAGTGGAAATGAATAACTGTTTTTTTGTTTACATTTTCATTTTTATTTATCATTGTTGTAGGTCTATTGTACAACGGTACGACGGAGTATTAGGGCCACATTGAGGAAAAAAAATAAATCTGAGATTTCGAGAATAAAGTCATTATATTATGAGAAAAAAGTCAGAAGTTTATGAGAAAAAAAGTCATAATATTATGAGAAAAAAGTCAGAAGTTTAAGAGAAAAAAGTCGTAGTATTATGAGAATAAAGTAGTAATATTATAAAGTAGTAATTTTACGTGTTATTTTCATTTTTTCTCGTAAACTTCTGACTTTTTTCTCATAATATTATGACTTTTTTTCTCATAAAGTTATGACTTTATTCTCGTAATATTACGACTTTTTTTCTCGTAAAGTTATGACTTTATTCTTATAATATTACGACTTTTTTTCTCGTAAAGTTACGACTTTATTCTTTTAATATTACGACTTTTTTTCTCGTAAAATTATGACTTTATTCTCGTAATATTACAACTTTTTTTCTCGTAAAGTTATGACTTTATTCTCGTAATATTACGACTTTTTTTATCGTAAAGTTATGACTTCATTCTTGTAATATTACGATTTTTTTCCCGTAAAGTTATGACTTCATTCTCGTAATATTATGACTTTTTTTTCTCGTAAAGTTATGACTTTATTCTCGTAATGTTACAACTTTTTTCTTGTAATATTATGACTTTATTCTGGAAATCTCAGATTTTTTTTCCCTCAATGTGACCCTAATACTCCGTAGTACATTTGCACTTTGGCCCTCACTGCATTAGACTTATATTCTATATACTTAGACTATAATCTGTGTTACCTTCATCACAATGATCAAATGTTTTGCAGCTCACGACAGTTTTTTTCTTTTTCTATGCCGAAAATAGCTCTTTTGATAGTAAAGGTTGCTGACCCCTGACCCCTGACCTCTGACCCCTGGTCTAGAGCGAATGAACACAAATGATACCGGCGGTCCAACTCGTGCGAGTAAAGCGAGGCAAACATTAGCTTCACTCTTGGTGTGAACACAACATAGAAGCTGATACGACCTAAAGTGTGAGCTCAGCTGAGTGTGTTTGTGTTGCAGAGCTGGAAAGAACGAGCCGGAGCCGGAGCAGCCCGTCCCCAGGAAGGTGGCCATCAGGACGCTGGCCGCCATGGAGGACATCGACCCCGACGTCCTGGAGAGCATGCACTCTCTGGGCTGCTTCAGAGACAAGGACAAGCTGACCAAAGACCTGCTGTCTGAGGAGTGAGTGAGGAGGAGGAGGAGGAGGAGGAGGAGGAGGAAGGGTGGAGGGAGAACAGATTAAAGGGAGAGGGAGCGGAGAAATATATGAGACGGGAGAGAAATTGTCAGTTTGATGAATTCTTCTATTTAAAATGTCTCGTGATGATGGAGCATCTGACTGTCCAGCTCTTAACCAACGAGCATTCATCTTCTCTCGCTCCAGAGAAAACCAGGAAAAGATGATCTACTTCCTGCTGCTGGACCGCAAGGAGAGGTATCCGAGCCACGAGGACCAGAACCTGCCAGCACGCAGCGAGATCGGTAAGTCCAGATACAGACGAGAGAGGATTGTTTTTAATCCATATAGGATATGATTTACAGTTTGACAAACATTCCCATCAGCCTCTGCTGCACTCTGTGTTTACTGCTAATTAGCAACATGCTAATGTGCTAAACTAAGAGGGTGACCACGACAAAGAGTGACTGAAAACGCTTGTTATATTTATAATATTTTAGCTTTTTAGCTTGGCAATGTATGTTTCTGCAAACCACGGGATACGTTGAATGTCGACGTTTTCTGAACCAAAAAAAGTGTCATAAATACGTTTCATATCAGCCTCGTATCACGCTGGCAGAAACGCACAATGCCACGTGGTTAACGTTGTAAATAACTGCTCGGGTTTAGGCAACAAAACTACTTTAAGTAGGTTAGAAAAAAGTTAAAGGTTAGAAAAAACATCATGGTTTGTGTTGAAATAATAACGTAACAACATTACTACCATAACAACGTAACTACTGTAAATAAACAACTGCTCTTCACCTTTCTTACGTAAGGTTATATAACATTACGTAAAATGTCACGTAAGTAAAAAACGTCAAGTAAAACAACGTCACGTAAAACAACGTCACGTAAAACAACGTCACGTAAAACAACATCACGTTAAACAACGTTACGATAAACGTTACCATAAACAACGTTACCATAAACAACGTTACCATAAACAACGTTACCATAAACAACGTTACGATAAACAACGTTACGATAAACAACGTTACGATAAAAAACGTTACGACAAACAACGTTACGACAAACAACGTTACGATAAACAATGTCACGTAAAACGTCACGTAAAACAATGTTACGATAAATGTTACGATAAACAACGTTACGATAAACAACGTTACGATAAACAACGTTACGACAAACAACGTCACGACAAACAACGTCACGATAAACAATGCTACGACAAACAACGTTACGACAAACAGCGTTACGATAAACAATGTTACGTAAAACAACGTCACATAAATATCAAGTAAAACAACGTAACGTAAAACGTTACGATAAACAACGTTACGATAAACAACGTTACGATAAACAACGTTACCATAAGAAACGTTACGATAAACAACGTTACGATAAAAAACGTCACGACAAACAACGTCACGACACACAACGTCACGACAAACAACCTCACGACAAAAAACATTACAACAAAAAACGTTACGATAAACAGCGTTACGATAAACATCGTTACGATAAACAATGTTACGTAAAACAACGTCACATAAATGTCACGTAAAACAACGTCACGTACAACAACGTCACGTAAAACAAAAATTGACTTTCACTTCTTATCAATATACGTTCTTTGACCACGGCTAACGTTACCTGCTAAACAACAGAATGTTAATATGTTAGCATGGTGACGTAGCATTTAGCTCAAGGAACACTTGATAAAAAGAAACTTTGAAGTCAACAAACTTTTTTTCGTGGGGGAACATTTATGTTATTTAGCAGAAAGTATTTCAGTCCTTCACCTTTGGATTTGTGTAAAATGTGAAGCTGATGTAGAAATATTAGCTTTTTTTCTGGCTAACGTTAGCTACATGACGAGTTCAGGGGATCCGATCTCATTGAAACGTTAGAGTTGTTGGTTTAACCTCTTAAAAGCGGGTCTATATTTTCATTTAAAACACCTAAAATACAACAAAATGAATCAGGTCTAGCTCATCAACCATAAGGCTTATATGCATATATTTGGTCTCATTTGAAAGGTGAGAAGCTAAAGAATATGAATAAATTGTAAGTAGACTAAACTATGTTACCATGGAGATTCTAATGGAGAAGCAATAAAAAATGAAAATCAAGGCTTTTGGTGATTTCGTTTTCTGACTAGCATCTGTCATTTGTGTTTGATCTCGTTCATTGACCTTTGACCCCTGACCTTTTGCAGCAGACCCTCCCAGGAAGCGCGTTGACTCGCCCATGCTGAGCCGCCACGGTAAGCGGAGACCGGAGAGGAAGTCCATGGAGGTGCTGTGTGTCACGGAGGGAGGGTCTCCCGTACCGGTGCGGCGAGCCCTCGACATGGCGACGCACGGACAGAGGTAAGAGACGGGGATGTGCACGCGTGTTCATGAGCATGGACACACAGACACACACACACACACACACACACACACACACACACACACACACACACACACACACAGGTCGATGAAAGAGATGTCAAAGTGTTATTGATGTTGATGGTTGTTATCAGTTATGATAAATAATGTATTTAATCTCAGTTCAGTGGAGTAAAGGAAGGAGGTTCAGCTCAGCAGCATTTCATCAAAATACGACCAAGTTGATGTCACATACGCCGTCTGTTTGCCCTCAGTACGACCTTCACTGAGCTCCGTCACGCTCACGCTGAGGTCCACGGCTATAAATCCTTTCCTCCTTCACAGAACTGCGGTTAAATGCATGACGCATCATTCTGGCTCTGTCGGTTCAAGATGTACAGTACATATCACACGAGACCTGACGTATACGGAGGACGGAACCTGCCAAAATAAAAAATAAATCAACAAAGAAATAAATGACTCGATAAATAAATATGTCATTAAATTTAGCAAAAATAATATTAAAAATAAATGTAGCCATTAATTGATAAAATGTGACATAAATTGATATTTCTATGTATTTATCTTTGTATTGATTGTGAGTTGAGTGACAGCCCCCTCATTTGCATAATGCGGTAGAAATGCATAAAGAAATGTGTAAAGAAAAGAATAAAGAAATAAATAAGGGTTGAAATGCAAAAGGAAAATTGTGCATAAATAAATGCAGAAATACATACATTTAAAAATTAATATTAAATTAATTTTAAAAAGTGCAAAAATAAATAAAGTTACAATTTTATAAAAATAAATACATGAATAAATAAAAGGGAAAATTAAACAGAGGAGTAAATAAATAAGGGAATTAATACAAATATGAATAAATGCATAAATAAATACATACATTTAAAACAATATAAAATAAATAAAATTAAGTGCACAAATAAATAAATAGAAATAAATGCAAAAATAAATTAATATATTTAAAAATGTATAAAAAATAAACACATAAATAAATAAAAGGGAAAATTAAACAGAAAAATAAATAAATAAGGGAATGAATACAAAGATGTATAAATGAATAAATGCATAAATACATGCATTTAAAAATAAATACAAAATAATAAAATTAAGTGCAAAAATAAATACATTTACAAATTAATACAAATAAATACATAAATAAATAAAAGGGAAAATTTAAGTAAATAAGATAGTTAATAATTAGAGTAAATAAATAAGGGAATTAATACAAAGATAAATAAATAAAGAAGCAAATTAAAACAGAAATATTACTATTTTTACTGCTTTTAATGACATTTATTTATTTATCGAGTCATTTATTATTATTAATTATTTATCTATTTACTTTTGATTTTGGCAGGTTCTGTCCTCCATAGCCGTGAACTCCTGTTCAGTGCTGTTATAACGACTGTTAAAATGCATGAACAGGACTCTCAGGTTTGTGTGTAAAGTGTGCATGGAGCATGCAGTCAGAGAGGACAGGAAGCATCCCGGTTTGAGACGATGTAAACCTGAGATGTGTTTGGCAAGTTGGTGCATAAAGTGACTGTTGATGTTTGCATCGTTGGGACGTATCAAAGAGTCCTAATGTACCAAAGAGGCCTCAAAAATGTATGTGGGCATGTCTGTAAAGGGGAGACTCGTGGGTACCTATAGAACCCATTTTCATTCACATATCTGGAGGTCAGAGGTCAAGGGACCCCTTTGAAAATGGCCATGACAGTTTAACCTCGCCAAACATTAGCCATGAAAGACAGTCGAGGGGGCCGGTGCCCTCAAAGAGTGGAAGAGGTTAATGATGAGATTTGTTTATCTTTAGTTTTTCATTTAATGTTCACATTTATCCTCAGCTTTAAACTAACTGACCCATTAAGAGCTCGCTAATGAAGTCAGTTAAAGGCCAACAGTCCAACAGCAGAGCTCTAAATCTGCTCTGACATCCCCCCCATGATCTTCATCATTTACACCCTTCAAAGAGAGGCCGAGTCATCTCACATGCATTTCATCTGAGGGTCACTTTTACAAGCAGAGCGAATTCAAATGAAAGCTAGAATTGAATGTGGACTAAAAGCAACTACCGGACGCCAGTAAAACGTCCGCCTACAAAGTGACGTACAAAAGTAAAACTAAATTATTTCTATTCTACTGTCATATCCTACCAAAATGGCCTGTGTTTTGAACAATAAATTATTACAAATTTATTAGCCGTTTTCAGTCCAAAATGGCGGCACAGGAGTTTCTTCTCTATGCTTCTTTACTCTTTGGTACAACAAAAAAATAATTTCTCAGAAAAGAAGTAGAAATAATTCAAACTGATCATGAACATAAATCTACAGCACTATACTGTAGATTTATGAGCGTTCAGGATGTTGTTAAAAGATCAAATTTACTTTTGTTGTTGTAGTAACTACTTTAGTGAGCTACTGTAGCTGGAGAACTAACGGCTAACACGCTAGAACATGCTTTTGTGAGTCAGTTACAAAACCTCTCAGAACTTCTTTCTATTTTCTTTTTACTGTATTGTTTATTCCCCGTGGTATTTAGTTCTCAGGATCGTACATCATTTCATTCAGTGAAAAGTTCTTAAAGAGGAGAAAAGGTTCAAACAACTTGCAACGTTCATAGTTATCAGTAACAGAGAATTTGTTGACCAAAGCTGAACGAAATTTGTGCTGAGAGTGAATCCAGTAATAACTCAATCAAAATAAATAAATAAATAAATAACGGAGGTGTGGGAGCTCATAAATTCATAAATTTAAGAGGAAAAAAACTTGAATTTATGAGAAAAAAACTTTTTTTTTGTCAAGGAACCACATCGCTTCACTTTGTTGGATCAACCTCATCCCACCACAGACGCCGCCGGTAAACAGGGAACGCCACACGTATCCGTTAGTGAGGACATGCAACAGGAACATGGAGATATCTTTCATCTGTCCATTGAGTTCCTGATGAAGCTCATCAGCTCATCCAAATCAGTCTGTTGTTTTCTTCTGAAGCGGCACAATTCACAGCTTCAACGGCTCTTCAAAATCCGGATGATAATCTGGTGATTTCTGGGTTAAATCGGCAGGATTTCCTTATTGCTAAATCTGAAAGTGCAAAGGCGATGATGTTGATCCAAACTTGTAAAGTGAAGCGATGTGGTTCCTTGGAAAATAAAACCCCACTATTTTTCTGAGTTTTTTTCTTGTAATTTTTTTACTTTAATCTCAGAGAATATTCAAGTTTTTTTCTCGTAAATTTACCAGTTTAATCTTGGTAATTCAGAGTATTTTTCTTGGAATATTAGCCCCCTAATACGCCGTCGTAGGAAACGTTGGCTCCTCACTTCTATCGTCCAGCTGTAGAGGAGAGACGGGTCTTTTTCTGCTGCCTCAGATCAGTTTTACTCTTTGAGATTTAGTGTTTAAACATGTTTCACAGAGAGCGAACGCTTCATCAGACCTTCATCAGCCTCCTGATGATCCTCCGACCGTCTCACAAACACAACTTGAACTGTTATTTCTGTGCTCTGACAGTAGATGAGGTTCATCCAGCAGGACGTTACAGAGGCTGTTGATGTTATTACGTCTGTTGAATGAGAAACATACAGAAGCAGTTTGTTTCCAGTGAGGCAGCGTGTTGAATGTCCTCCAGCATGACCCATGAATGTGCTTCTCCTCCTGATCCTGGATCTGTGCATGTTCTGACTTCTTGTGTTTCTCCTTGTTTCATGGTGATTTAGTTTTACATTCTCTAGCGTTATATTTGTTACACGTTTAGTTTGTTTTTTGGATGCATGCTCAACATTAGGATTCCCCTTAATGTGACGACCTTTCTGTCTGTCTCTTGGTTTTTCTGTCTGCCCCCTTTATAGCAAATCTGTTTTCAGTAAAAGCTTGGATATCACAAACGCTAACTGCAGCAAGGAGGAAAGGTATTGGTCGGCTCCGTTCCTGTTTGTGTGTCGTGTCCGATCCATTTTCGTTCCTTTTTACCATCTAGTTTTCTTTTTTTTTAGCATCCAGTGGCTCAAGTCCTTTATGGAGGACAGAACCTGCAAAAAAAATAAATAAATAAATAAATAAATGACCTGATAAACAAATAAATATGTCATTTAAATGTAGCAAAAATAATATTAAAATTTTAATTTGCTTCTTTATTAATTTATCTTTGTAATAATTCCCTTATTTATTTACCATTCTGTTTAATTTCCCCTTTTATTGATTTATGTATTTTTTTTTATGAATTTTAATTTTTTTAAATAAATAAGTTTGGGGAAATAAGGGATGAAATACAAAGGGAATTAGTGCAAAAATAAATAAATAAATACATAAATAAATACATACATTTCAAAATAAATATAATACATATATATAAATAAGATAAATGCAAAAATAAATACATACATTTAAAAACGTGAAATAATGTGAAATAAAATGTGACATAAGTTGATATTCTTGTTTTAAGTTGCTTCTTAATTTATTTATCTTTGTATTAATTCCCTTATTTACTTACTCTTCTGTTTAATTTTCCCTTTTATTTATTTATTTAATTATTTTATTACTTTTTAAATTTATTTATTTATTTCTGCATTTATTTTTGCATTTATTTTATATTTATTCATTTATTTTTGCACTTTCTGTTTTATTTATTTTTAAATTTATTTATTTATTTATTTATTTATGCACAATTCATTCATTTCTCTTTGCATTTCACCCCTTATTTATTTCCCCAAACTTATTTATTAAAAAAAAAAAGAATCATCAAAATAAATACATAAATAAATAAAAGGGAAAATTAAACAGAACAGTAAATAAATAAGGGAATTAATACAAAGATAAATAAATAAAGACACAAATTAAAACAGAAATATCAATTTATGTCCCATTTTATCAATTAATTAATCGCTACATTTATTTTTAATATTATTTTCGTTACATTTAATGACATATTTAATTATCAAGTCAGTTTTTTATTTATTCATTTATTTTTTATTTGGCAGGTTCCGTCCTTCATACTTTACGCATCTTTGTCTTTCACTTTTAAATGTTATTTTAACTTAAAACGTTAGAAATAACCTGTTGACATACTTTAGTTTAGTTTAGTGTAGAAATGTGTTTTTTACATTTTTAGCTTTCTAACAAAAATGAAAGAAAAATAAAAGTAACACAACACAGATCACATTATGTTACAAACATAAATGCACTCAGTCACTACGCCAGAAAAACATGGACAATCTGCAAGTTCTGTAAAATCATTTTAATCTTTCTCCAACACAAAGAATCATGTTTCCAGAATAAGTTGAAATGTTTTGAAATAAGACAAGACAGAAAAATAATCTGATTACTTTTAGCAGTTTACAGAATACATTCATATTTCATTTGGATACAACGGTGCTGATCCTTAAATCGGCACATTTTAGGCCTGAAACGTTTTTCCTCTATAAAATTTAGCGCAAGTTTGGAGCGTTATTTAACCTCCTTCACTACAAGCTAGTCTGACATGGTTGGTACCGATGGATTCATCAGGTTTTATAGTTTACTATGATACCAGTATCTTCACTCTAGCTTTAAAACTGAGCCGCTACAACCTAAAAATCACAAGTTGTGTAAATGTGTTAAAAAAAAGAAATTAGTGGCGTTAAAACAAATTTGCATAAACACGTTATTATTGCATTATGACTTTGACAGCTCTGATTTTCATTGTTGCCAGATCTAAACTGTTAATCTGGGGAGTAAAATGTTATTATTACTGATAGAAATTATAGCAGAAATGACCCAAACTGTATAAAACTGAATTATCTTTTAAGTTATAAGAAGTAGGGCTGCAAACTAACAGTTATTTTCATTGTCGATTAATTGATTAGTTGTTTGGTCTATAAAATGTTTATCGGTGTTAAAGCTAAAGTCCAAGATGACATCATCAAATGTCTGAATGATATTCAGTTTATAGAGGAGTCATAGAGGAGGGAAGAAAACAGAAAATATTCACATCTAAGAAGCTGAAATCAGAGAATTATGACTTTTTTTTATTAAAGAATTACTCAATTGATTAACCGATTATCCAGATAGTTGGCGATTAATTGAATAGTTGACAATAATCGATTAATCGTTGCAGCTCTAGTGAGCAAAATGGCGAAGAATGAGAATCACTGGCATTAAAATGGATTTGCATTTATATATAAACTGTATATATATAAAGAATGATAAAATAGACTCAGATATTTCGGGCAACATTCATATGTGTAAATAAAGCCGACAGGAGTCAGATATCAGCCACTTCAGCAGATCTGAGGTTTGAAGCTGCATTAATAGATATTTTTTGGCCAGTTGGTGTCAGAGGAACACTCACCTCTAACATACAACACATTATAAGGTTGTTATTTGTTGGTGATCAGTTGCACATGGAGCA
Organism: Sebastolobus alascanus; assembly: GCA_916701645.2. Classification (NCBI taxonomy): domain Eukaryota; kingdom Metazoa; phylum Chordata; class Actinopteri; order Perciformes; family Sebastidae; genus Sebastolobus; species Sebastolobus alascanus. The sequence goes on from CAKAOJ020000362.1 coordinate 465,013, forward strand.
GATAGTTGCTGTGGGAGGACGAGCAGGATATTCTCTTCTCTGTGAAATCAGAAAAATAGCATCACTTTCCTCTCCGTCGTTCCTCCCTCAGCCCTCGAGGGCAAAGAGAATTTTTAGGTCAACTTTTCTGTTTCCTCCTCCCTCCTTCCCTCCTCCTTCCTTCCTTCCTCCCATCTTCACTCCTCATCATCAGTGTGTGTGTGTGGGTTTATATGTGTTATTTCAGTGCAGCATGGCGAGGCGTCTCCAGCCTCCCCGTGTGGCTGACCTCGTGCCGGGGAAACACAGTTTGTCGATGGATTCGCGGCCCGGGTGGAGATTATCATAAATTAATTGCAGGAATGCAGATGGAGCACAAACAGGAGATGGAAATAACCCCCCCCCCCCCCTCCCCCGAACACTCCTTTATCTCTCTCATCATCTAATTGGGGAGATCCATTAAATGAGTCTTGTTGCTGACGCTCCCTCTCTAACGCACACAACCGGCGATGAACCGTGAATTCATTCTCAGGTTTCAGAGAGAAGCCGGCTTCCTGATGGTGGACTGGATGGATCACAGTTAATGAGATGGTTGTTAATAGAAGGTCCAGTGTGGAGAGTCTCCTCTCCGTCATTAATGGAGCATCATCAACCGGACTCAGATCAGCGTACAGGTTCAGGTTCAGGTTCAGGTTCAGGTTCAGGTTCAGGTACAGGTTCAGGTTCAGGTTCAGGTACAGGTTCAGGTTCAGGTACAGGTTCAGGTTCAGGTTCAGGTTCAGGTACAGGTTCAGGTACAGGTTCAGGTTCAGGTACAGGTTCAGGTTCAGGTACAGGTTCAGGTTCAGGTTCAGGTTCAGGTACAGGTTCAGGTTCAGGTTCAGGTTCAGGTACAGGTTCAGGTTCAGGTACAGGTTCAGGTTCAGGTTCAGGTTCAGGTACAGGTTCAGGTACAGGTTCAGGTTCAGGTTCAGGTTCAGGGAGGAGGCTCTGATCAGGTCGTTATTGGAGAAGAAAAGGTGATTTTAATTGTTTAGCATTTTGCCTGGTTATCTCTCTCTCTATGTCACATTTTATCAATTAATTAATGAATACATTTATTTTTAATATTATTATAGCTACATTTAATGACATATTTATTTATTTATTTATTTATCGAGTCATTCATTTATTTATTCATTTATTTTTGATTTTGGCAGGTTCCGTCCTCCATACTTTACGCATCTTTGTCTTTCACTTTTAAATGTTATTTTAACTTAAAACGTTTCTTTCTATTAGAACTAACCTGTTGACATACTTTAGTGTAGTTTAGTGTAGAAATGTGTTTTTTTTACATTTTTAGCTTTATAACAAAAATGAAAGAAAAATAAAAGTAAAACATCACAGATCACATTATGTTACAAACATAAATGCATTCAGTCACTACACCAGAAAAACATGGACAATCTGCCAAGACAGAAAAATAATCAGATTACTGGTTATCTCTCTCTCCTCTGTGCTCCGTAGAGCTCCATGAAGCCACATCAGTGATCCACTTTGTATCGCTGGGCGACTCCACAGGAAACCTTTACGTCGTAGATTCAGAAAACTTTATTGTTCCGTAAAGGAAGTTACGGGCGAATTCACAAAGAATTGATTGCGCCCCGCTGATAGCTCCATGAGTTGTGCATCAGTTGCTGGAGTTGGACCTGCGAAAAAAAAAATCAAACCGGTTTGATATTAAGGCCCAGACACACCAACCCGACGTCAAGGAACTAACGGTGACGAAGGCCGACTGTTGAGTCGCCTAACTTCGCTTTTGTTTTGGCCAAAAAGTTGCACTCGAACACACCGTAAAGACGACAGACGACGGTCAGTTAGCTCGTACGTTCTGCTCCTCCAGGAGGAAATAACTCTCCACACCAGCAGGCTGCGGTAGTCTGTATTCATCATTCAGAAAAGGAAACAGGAAGACCGAGGACGGAGGATATACAAGCTGTTGTTATGATACGGACATGAAACAAAACGGCGTTTATCGACCGTTTTCACACCACTCTCACTCACCGCTTAGCTTCATTCCAGATGTTCATGTCGCTGTGAAAATATCTGGAACGATCAGATGAGATGAAGATGAACAATGAGAAGAGTCTTGACTTTACTCGTTTTCTTGCTTTCCTCACTTCTGTCTCTCTTCTCGTGCACTGATTGGTTGAAGCTGAACAGCCAATCAGAGTGATTTCTCTCACCGATGAGCTCCACCGCTGATTCAACACGCTGAATCGGCTAAAAACCTCAGACACGGGCAGACTCGTCACACAGCAGTTCATGAAATAGTAACGAAATTTAATGTATTGATTCGTGTACAAAGACACAAATTTCACATTTTTTTTCATGATGGTCAACACGAAATCAGTTCGTATGTAATCCACGTAATCATGAACCAGGAAGTATAAAGATCGGCGAACGCCGTGTAGGGAGGAGGTCGCGGTGGATGGATGGGTCAAACATACACCAGACTTTCACCCAGCGCAGAAATCACACACGGAAATCAAGAAGAACCCACATATTGCACGTTAAATGCCAAACACATTATCGTGGCATTCACTGCTATTTAAACCAAATCCAATAACTCCCTCAGGTCCGGGTCTAAACATGCAGTATTCTGCAGTTTGTTCTTTCAAGTTTAAACAGATAAATTATTTTGACATTTAAATGATGAGTAAGTCACAATCAGGAGAGTTGTCTCCACAAAGAAAGAAACTAGAAATATGAATAATAATCAGAAACAATAAGGACTCTACGTTCTCTATGAGATGAAACACAAATGAGACTTTTACAACACGATGGTTTATTGTGAGAAACAAGAGAGAAGCAACAATAATGAAAATGATATTAGAGAAAGTAAATTAACCATCGCCACGGAAACGTTGTCTCACATGACGACGACGATGCAGCTGTGAAAGATAATTTAATGCCGGTGATGTCATCCCTCCTTTGTGTGTGTGTGTGTGTGTGTGTGTGTGTGTGTGTGTGTGTGTGTGTGTGTGTGTGTGTGTGTGTGTGTGTGTGTGTGTGTGTGTGTGTGTGTGTATCTTCAAGCATGTTTAATTATGATTTACTGTTTTCATTTTTTCACTTCCAACAAAGCTAAATTGTTCTTTGGGCAATTAAATCCCAACGTCTTCAAAGACATCAGCGGGCCTGTTTGGTTTTTGGTAAAAGTGTGTGTGTGTGCATGTGTGAGGGTGTGTGTGTGTGTGTGCATGTGTGAGGGTGTGTGATCCAGAAAGAGACGAGCGGAGGGAGATATGAAAAGTTAATGATACGTAAATGAAAAATGGAAAAGCTCATAAAGAGAAGAAAAGAGAAACGATGCTAATGAATTTTGCAGTGTGTGTTTGTGCGTGCGTGCGTCTGTGTGTGTGTGTGTGCATGTGTGCGTGTGTGTGTTAGTGCTGTAATGCTGACATGTCTGAACTATTTATAGATATTGACTTAAAGTCAGCCTGTTGTTAATGTTTGTTAGTAAATGCTAACAGGAATCTCTCCTTGTGTGACTAAATGGGTTAGCAACACGAGCTAACGTCCTGTGAGCAGCAGCAGCGTCTTCGCTCTCTGGATGAATCTTAATGCATTTATTCTTTTTATTATTATTTATATCAGTCAAACATTCTTCAGTTTTCATAATATACAAAATGTGAACACCCACACATACATATCAAAAGAAGGAGATACAAGAAGAACAAAGTGTAAATTAATATAATTTGCTCAGTTTTGAAAATAGAGCAGCAGAGTTTACCAGATCTTAAAGTCGTTCAGTTTGAGTCGAAGTTCGTCTGCTTTATGGTGCGTTCACACCGAGAGTGAAGCGGACTTCTTGCGCAGCGCGATTACATACAAAGTTAATGCAACATGAAAAATTTGCATCACTCGTGCATTCGTGGGAGTTTAAATATTTAAACTTGAGTGAGAAATTCTCGCGTCTCTTTGTGGTGAAAGCCTCTCAGCGTTGAGATCGTCCTCCTGTCCTCACTGACGTCCTGACGTTGTTGAATCAGAAGTGGAGGATAAATAAATGTAGTATGTGTCTGATAGTCCATCATCTCTGTACAGAGAGCAGAAACCACAGACTGTCTCTGGTAGAAACAACAACGTCTCTAGATGACGTCATGTTGAGTGTTGATGGAGCAGCTGTTATAGCCTGGTACTGATCCATCCAGACTCCATTCAGAAAACAAGCACTTTAAAAGTTCTCTGCTTGTCGTCATGGTAACAGACCTGACAAAGCATGAATTCAGACTTTTTACTAATCAGCATCATTATGTAGTTATTTCAGCATCATTTTGATCCGTTTACAACAATGTTGCTTCTGTATTTATGCCTAGATGACATTATTATTATTAGAAAACAAGCATTTTAAAAGTTGTTTGCTTGTTTTCAGATATTTTTCAGACATTTTTCAGAGTTTTTTCGGACATTTTTCAGACTTTTTTTACTTTTTGCAGACTTTTGTCACACATTTTTCGGACAGGTTTTGGACTTTTTTTTTAACTTTTTTTCCAGACATTTTACGTATTTTTGGAAATTTTTTCAAACATTTTCGAACATTTTTCAGACTTTTTTTGTTATTTTTTTCGAACATTTGTCAGACTTTTTTTTATTTTTACTTTTTGGACATTTTTGCAGACAGACCTGACAAAGCATGAATTCAGACTTTTTACTAATCAGCATCATTATGTAGTTATTTCAGCATCATTTTGATCTGTTTATTGATATTAAATCACAGCTCAATCAGTTTATTTAGGGTTCATCCCTCAGTAGAGACGTGTGGCTGCTAGATACAGTCAGTGGAATAACACTGGATGTGAATACAGCTCACCGCCGGGTGATGTTATGAACACAGACACAACTTTTTTTGGTTTTCTGACATATCTGAGACTTCACCAACATGTACAAAGCAGCAACAGAGGTTATTTCTTCCATGGTTGATGGAGGAAAAATGTTGTTGGTATCCATGGAGACAAGCTCCTCCTCGTCTCCGGAGCGTCTAGAGCGAGTAAAGTGAGGCGAAGATAACAACACACGAATGAGTTTCCTCTCAGTCATCTGTCCTCGCTTCAGTCACTTCTCTCATCTTCAATCTGCTCTGAGATCAGTTTGATTTCTAAATCAACCACACAGAGAGGTTTAGTGATGTTGTGTGTGTGTGTGTTGCTGTGTCGTACATTGTGTGTGTTTCTTGCGTATTGATTTTCTCCGTGTGTGTTTGTGTAGATCGCGGTCGATCAGCGGAGCGTCCTCCGGTCTGTCCATCAGTCCTCTCAGCAGTCCCAGGGTAAGTGTCTGTCACATTGGTTTCCCCCACAATGCACCTCAGCGGCTGACTCTGCTGGTATGTTGCTGCTCCGCTCACACACACACACACACACACACACACACACACACACACACACACACACACACACACACACACAGACACACACACACACAAGACGTCCATTCACTCCCATCAGCAGCTCATTCATGGACTTCATTATGAGTCTGTCTGATGTACAGCTGAGCCACGATGACGCTGTTAAAGAGACGAAACGCTGAGCTACGATGTAGGAACGAGCTCCGACTGTCGTATCAAAATGTAGATTTTTTAAAGGATAAGTAAAGACGTGACCAACATTAATTCCTGCTTCCTACTTGTATCTAAGAAAAGCTGACGTCTTCACCCAAAATTTATAAATCCTCGAACAAAACCCTCAATTTGAATAAAATACAGATTGAAGCAGAATATTTCGTTAGATAAAAACGTGATTTTTTTAAATGATTACATCTATCTTTTACCAATAAATGTTGACTTTTAATTTTATGAATATATGATTATGAAAAAACGTTCTTTAGCGAGAGTTCATCCTCTCATCGAGGTCTCCGTTTGACCTCGCTGTGACCTCGCTCTTTAAGTCGGGCTGGTACTGTACGTCACACGGCTTTAGATGAAGCGGCGCCGGATCCATCGGAGGCCAAACACCGAACTCCAGATGAGATCCGGTGATTTAATGTCCGTACAGAACAGATCGTCATGCAGCTGCAGATTAGTTGAAGAATGGATCATCACTCAGAGAGAAGTCTGCAGACTGATGCTGCTGCTGCAGAGACAAAACAGGAAGGTCAACGGTGCAAATCAACCTGCAGCTTCTGTTTCAGTGAAAACCTAAAGGGGGATTTTAAGCTCAGCAAGAACTCATCATCAAACACTCAAAGCATGCACAAACCTTTACTGTTCATGAATGTCATTGTTTTATTCTCCTCATCTGCTGTTTAATTATTTATAAAGTAATGAGTCAAAGTCATCGGGCCTCATGCAACAACATTTTTGTTCCAGGTCAGATTCACCAAACTTTACTCTCCTGAATCACTCGTCTCCGTTACGTTTTTTCTACGCTGTGTCCACCATCTTCGTAGCTTCTCTTGGATGCGTGCTTACCATATGGCACCTGGTCGTATATGTTTTTATAGAGGGTGACGCCCAGAAACGTCCCAAACATCGCGAAATATAATATCCAGGCAGAGGGCTGCAGGGTCTCTGCAGATACAGGCTCTGTCTACACGGATACAGATATTTTTTAAAACGGATATTTTCCCCTCTGTTAAAAAAAAAAAAAAAAAAAAGTAGTTGTTTCCAAAATGCACCCTTTTACACGTCCATACAGATACACAGTAACCAGAGTTTTAAAAAATCTGAACCTTAGAAGGAGTTTCAAAAATAACCGGTTTTGTGACCAAAACTCTGTTTACATGAGGACTAGAGGCCAAAACGTAGAGGAAAATATCTGTTTTTGTGACCAAAACTCTGTTTGCGTGTGGACGAGAGGCCTAAACCTAGAAGAAAATATCCGCTTTTGTAACCAAAACTCTGTTTACATGAGGACTAGAGGCCAAAACCTAGAAGAAAATATCCACTTTCGTTACCAAAACTCTGTTTACATGAGGACGAGAGGCCAAAACCTAGAGGAAAATATCCGCTTTTGTTACCAAAACTCTGTTTACATGTGGACGAGAGGCCAAAACCTAGAAGAAAATATCCGCTTTTGTTACCAAAACTCTGTTTACATATGGACGAGAGGCCAAAACCTAGAAGAAAATATCCGCTTTTGTTATCAAAACTCTGTTTACATGAGGACGAGAGGCCAAAACCTAGAAGAAAATATCCGCTTTTGTTACCAAAACTCTGTTTACATGAGGACTAGAGGCCAAAACCTAGAGGAAAATATCCGCTTTTGTAACCAAAACTCTGTTTACATGTGGACGAGAGGCCAAAACCTAGAGGAAAATATCCGCTTTTGTTACCAAAACTCTGTTTACATGAGGACGAGAGGCCAAAACCTAAAGAAAATATCTGTTTTTAAAAATATCTGTATTCATGTAGACACCACCACACACTACTAGTTTAGTAAAATCCTACTCATTGTGCCTTAAGTTTTATTTTTTTGGTTTAATTTTTGGTAACATATTAAAAAACAATATACTATTCCACCTTAACTACTCATTGAACTACCGTGTCTATGTCTGTATAATGACTTGGGTCTGGTCTGTGGAGGAAAACATGACTTGTATGATGCGTCTGGACCATTTGTGAATTTAGTTCACAAAGTACCGAAGAGAAAATTCTAAATAGGAGAAAAACGAATAGAAAGCTACAAGCTGTTAGCTTTTTGTACGAGTGGTTCTTGCATGAGGCTCGTTGTGGTAACGAAGAATCGAGGATGTGATTCAGGTGTTAACACTCACACACACACACACACACACACACACACACACACACACACACACACACACACACACACACACACACACACACACACACACACACACACACACACACACACACACACACACACACAAACACACACACACACACACACACACACACACACCTCTTCCCTGTCTGTTGAAATGACGTTTGATAGTTTGTTGTGAGAGGAGACGGACTTCTCTGTTCTGACCCGGTTCAGCTTTGGGTTCACCCTGTTCTGACCCGGTTCAGCTGCGGGTTCACCCTGTGGTTCTGACCCGTCTTATCAGCGATCTGCTCATTCATTCCACAGCATTGTGCATCAGCACTGTGCATGAACTCTGGCCGCTTTCCCAGGCGGAGGGTGAAGCTAAACCTGTTAGCTTTCAAGCTGGTTCACTTGCTGGTAATCCGGGATGCACCGACGTATCGGACAGTAATCAGCAGAACCTTCTGTCAGAAATCATCCGGATTATAAAAGAATTAAAGACAGGGTAGCTGATGATTCTCTCATTTTTTAAATGTCTGGGAAATAACTTAAGTTGTAGGAATTAACTTTTAAGCTTCTTAAACTTTTTTAATAATCTTCTACTTTCAAATTAAAAGTAACTATTGCTCAATTCAGTGTACTCTGTGCTCATAGCTGATTATAGATCAAATAAAATGCACATAGTGACACAGAACTATGGAGGACGGAACCTGCCAAATCAAAAATAAATTAATAAATAAATGACTTGATAAATAAATATAAATACACATACACATAAATTGATATTTCTGTTTTAATTTTTTTCTTTATTTGTTTATAATAGTATTAATTCCCTTATTTATTTACGTGTCTGTTTAATTTTCCCTTTTATTTATTTATGTATTTATTTTTATAAATTTTTAAGTGTATTTATTAATTTTTGCATTTATTTTGTATTTCTTTATTTTTGCATTATTTTATATTTAGTTTAAATGTAAGTATGTACTTATGTATTTATGCATTTATTTATTTATGCCTGATTTTCTTTTTGCACTTCACCTCTTATTTATTTCCCCAAAACTTATTTAATTATGTATTATTTTCTTTATACATTTCTGCCTCATTATGCAAATGAGGGGGCTGTCACTCAACGTGTGTCATCAAATAAATAAATAAAAAATAACTGCAAAAATGAATAAATACATTTTAAATTAATTAAAATAAATATGTAAATAAATAAAGGGAATGTTAAATGTTAAAAATTAAACAGAAGAGTAAATAAATAAGGGAATTAATACAAAGATTAATAAATAAAGAAGCAAATTAAAACAGACATATACATTTGTCACATTTTATCAATTAATTAATAGCTACATTTATTTTTAATATTTTTCTACATTTAATGAAATATTTATTTATTTATCGCGTCATTTATTTATTTATTCAGTTTTTTTTATTTACATACATACATATTATACATTTATATTCAAGTAAGTTCAGTACTTCATGTAAAATAATTCCCTCTCTTACGTTATATAGAAATAATTAAAAAAACATTCCACCAAATTTCAGACAGAAAGACAAACTAACAGTAAATCCACGATGGAGGTAATAAATGTAAATTAATGTTGAGTTAAAAAAACATTTCAGACCGCTGAACAGAGAGCCGATCTGTATCTGTAGTTCTTCTGAGAGACAGGAAGTTGTTCTGATCGCGGTGCATCCCTTCTGTTGATGCCTCATGAATGCTCCACTGCTGCCTCCTGATTGGCTGATCACTAAGCTAATCGCATGTTCTGTTTTTCTTTCTTTCTTGCACTCTCACCACTTCCTGCCTGCTCCACCTCTCAACCCATCACACGCCACGCTGCTCTTTTGATTTCCTGGTGTGTGTTTTTTTTTTTTTTTTTTTTTATTGGGAATGAACCGTTATTGGTTGTTCCTCCTGGCTTCCTCATTGGCTGCCGTCACGTGTAACGGTTGCATGACCGATCGCAGCCGACCCGGCGGTTCTTCATCCCCCCCCAGTCCCCGGACCTGTGTCAGTCCCCCAACTGCAGCCCGACCCACTCCCCCGAGGTCCGCCTCAACGGGGTCGGGCCGCGCACGCCCAACTCCTACCACCCAAAGATGGGGTCTCCCCTCATGCACCCCCGCACGCAGACGCTCCCCGCCAAGCCCAAAGTGTCCGAGAAGCCCCTCCAGACCACCAGGTCCAACCCGCTCCCCAACACGGCCCAGAGCCCCACCACGCCCAAATCTGAGCCCTCCACGCCGTGCCAGCCTCTGGCCCCGTGCATCCCCAACTCCCCCCGGGTGAGACGCCACCCCCCCCTCACCGTCCCCCCAAAGCTCTCCATCCCGCTCTCCCCCGTGCCTCCTATGTCGCCCCGCCGCCGCCACCACCTCTACCCTGACCACAACGGCAAATGTGTCCCCATCACGCAGGTGACCCCCCACCCCTCCCCCCGAGGGAGCCCCCTCCCCACCCCTAAAGGAACCCCCGTGCACACGCCCAAGGACAGCCCGGCTGGCACGCCCAGCCCGACGCCGCCGCCCAGCCCCTCCATCGGGGGGATGCCATGGAGGACTCGCCTCAACTCCATCAAGAACAGCTTCCTGGGCTCGCCGCGCTTCCACCGCAGGAAAATGCAAGGTGTGGGGGGGGGGGGGGTTTCAGATTAAAAGAGACGTTAGTCAGATCAGATCTGTATGATTTTATCTGGTTCTTATCTGTGTGATAATGGATTCAGCAGAGAGAGTTTATTCTTGTATCTCGGGGGGGAATCCTCAGTTAATGTCTGTTTATCAGCTCACCTGCTGCCTCAGGTCACAAGATTAATATCTCATTACAGGAAGTGGAACATTTACCATTATTCTGCTTTAGTTTAGTTTTAGTTTTCCCATCACTACTCTGTGAAATCACCTCCAGACAAACTGAAAGCAGATAATCCAGATTATTTATTCAGTCTGAGATATCACAGAAGCATCTTTACAACACACAGTTTCTACAGATTATATATGTGAAGACAGGAAGTCAGTGTTGATCACATCCAACCAAGCTAACGCTGTGACCTTTTGACCTCTGTTTCCACAGTTCCCACCCAGGAGGACATGTCCAGTCTGACTCCAGACTCTTCTCCAGAGTGAGTACCGTATCACCTCACCAGAGGACAAAAATGATCGTTCAACGTAAACAGCAGAGAACTCAAACATTTCTTTTACTTCATTATTTATTAATCCATTAACAGATATTTAAAGGGACAGTGTGTAGGATTTAGTGGCATCTAGCGGTGTGGTTGCAGATTGCAGCCTCTCCTCTCCAAGACTTTCTAAGCTAACGAAAACACAACGATTCTTCAGCTGATTATACACTAATGAAAACATAGTTATGAATATTATATTCTATTTCTGCTACTAGATCCCCCGAAATGTTACACACTGTTCCTTTAAGATGTACTTTTGAGATCATAGTATTCATCACTGTAGCGTGCTAGCGTGTAAACCCTGCCGTGCCCCCACCCCCCCCCCCGCAGACTGGCCAAGAAGTCGTGGTTTGGTAACTTCATCAACCTGGAGAAAGAGGAGCAGATCTTCATCGTGATCAGAGACAAACCGCTCAGCTCCATAAAGGCAGACATCGTCCACGCCTTCCTCTCCGTAAGTCTCCTCCTCTTCCTCTTCTTCTTCTTCTGTTACTGTCTGAGGAGGCTTTTATCTGTCTGTCTGTCTGTCTGTCTGTCTGTCTGTCTGTCTGTCTGTCTGTCTGTCTGTCGCTGCAGAACACAGTGACGTGTTCAGATGTTTCAGATGTTCCACCGTCTCCATCTGCTGCTGTCTCTTCCTCTCTCGTCTTCATCTCTCGTCTCAACTCAGGCAGAAGTTGTTTGTCTGTGTTGCTGCTGCTGACTCAGAGTCTTCCTCACCCCCCCCCCCTCTCTCTCTCTCAGATCCCCAGTCTGAGCCACAGCGTCATCTCTCAGACCAGTTTCCGGGCGGAGTACAAGTCCACAGCCGGCCCGACGGTGTTCCAGAAGCCGGTGAAGTTCCAGGTGGACATCACCTACACGGAGAGCACCAGCGCCACCAAGGACAACGGCATCTACTCCGTCACCTTCACGCTGCTCTCAGGTAAACACGGGAGAAACAGTCACGTTAGAAACACCTGACATTATGTTCAGCAAATCATGTATTTAAACGGTGAAGAATAATTTGTAAATGTTGACAAAACTTAAAGGTCCCATATTGTAAAAAGTGACATTTTCATGGCTTTTACATTATAAAGCAGGTTTAAGTTGTATATAAATACTGTGAAAGTATCGAAACGCTTAAATCCACAGAGAAATACACACAGCCCGTATTCAGAAACTGAGCTTTTGAAACAAGCCAGTTAGGATTTCTGTCCATTTGTGATGTCACAAATCTACAATATTTAGACCATTTCACAGTTTTAAACGTAAACATACTAAATGTGTTCCAGTTTATTTCCTGTTGCAGTGGATGTGAATGACATCAGCTGACAGGAAGTAAACATGGACCCAAGCTGTTGCCTAGCAACGCAATTCTGTTGCAATTCAATTGCAATTCCACTGGAATGCACTAAAGCAGAGCATTTCAGACAGAGGGTAAATACAGGTATATTCAAGCAGACAGCATGAGGAAAATAAAGGGTTTTTTAAACATTAAAGTATGTAATTATGTTCTAGTAGAAACCCAAAATACAAGTATGAACCTGAAAATGAGCATGATATGTCCCCTTTAAAAGTTTTGAGTTGTTGTTCCGATTTAAGGGGTCACGTGAATTTTACCAGTTGAGAACTCGTATTTCTGATTATTCCAACACCACTTGAATGCAGCACAAATGCCCTCAAATCTCTCAAAGTTAATGGAAGTGAAACAGCATCGCTGGAGCTGTGGTTAGAGATGTTTGACCCCCCACACAGTTTTACCATCAGGATACATTAGTGCTTACAGTAGTGCACAGATGTCGTTTCCATGGTTGCCACGCATAGCGTCTGGCGTTTACTCGCGGATCGCTTGTCTGCATGAGGAACGCAGTCAAGGTACGTGTCCAAAGGGGGCGTTTTTTATCACGAGGGGACGCGGCGCTTCCCAGCATTGGAGGCTTGGTTGGCTGCCACGAGACACCTGATTGGACGAACTCTTTCCCTCCGTGGTCTGCTGCTCAACAGCTTTGAAACCGGAACCAACATGGCGGCTCGTTTGGAAACTTTTTTCTCTTATATTATGAAAATAGTTCAACGAAATGTGAAAACATTTCATGAGAGAAATAATCCATGTTGATGAATCTTTATTTTAGATCAACGGTTAGTTTAAAAGATTCTCGGGAGCCGCGTCGGACGCCTGTGATTTGCATAAAGTAGACTAGACCTCAACTTTATGCAAATGAGGAGCAGCCGTCGTGACGCTCCGTCTCTCGAATCGCGCCGCCACGCTACCAGGATGCATTGCTGCACTGCTGCTTACATAGACAATGAATGGGAAGCGTGGAAAGGACAGATCCTGTGGACACGTACCATAAGTCCTTTCCACGCTTCCCATCCATCCTCTATGTAAGCAGCTGTGCAGCAATGCATTCTGGTAGTGTGGCGGCGCGATTCGAGAGTGGAAAGTTGAGGTCACGGCTACTTTACGACTCGCCGCCTCTCGAAACTCCCGATAAACTTAGTCCCATATTGTAAAAAGTGAGATTTTCAAGTCTTTTACATTATAAAGCAGGTTTAAGTGCTTTATAAATACTGTTAAACTATCAAAACGCTCAATATACGGAGAAATACACACAGCCCGTATTCAGAAACTGTGCGTTTGAAACAAGCCGTTAGGATTTCTGTCCATTTGTGATGTCACAAATATACAATATTTAGACCATTACACGGTTTTAAACGTAAACATTCTAAATGTGTCCCAGTTTATTTCCTGTTGCAGTGGATGTGAATAACATCAGCTGACAGGATGTAAACATGTATCCAAACTGTTGCCTAGCAACGCAATTCCGTTGCAATTCCGTTGAAATGCACTAAAACGGAGCGTTTCAGACAGAGGGTAAATACAGGTATATTCAGGCAGACAGTATGAGGAAAATAAAGGGTTATTTGAACATTACAGCATGTAAACATGTTCTAGTAGAAACACAAAATACAAGTATGAACCTGAAAATGAGCACGATATGAGACCTTTAAACTAACCGTTTATCTGAAATAAAGACATTCATCAACTGTAGGATTATTTCTCTCATTAAACACATACAAGAGAAGAAGGTTTCCAAACGAGCCGCCATGTTGGTTCTGGTTTTAAAGCTGGGAGCAGCAGCGCACGGAGGGAAAGCGTTTGTCCAATCAGGCGTCTCGTGGCAGCACATCAAGCCTCCGATGCTGGGAAGAGAGGCGATCCCTCGCGATAAAAAACGCCCCCCCGTGGACAGGAAACACCAGACTCTGCGGATCCAAGCGAGTACGCAGGCGGAGTGTCGCTCCCCGTCTGAAAACAGAACCTCCTCGGTGGAGGGAACTAACTGTATGTTGACCTGATGTCAGCAGCTGCTGTCTCCTCTTCCTGGTACTGCTTACCGACGCTGAATCTTTAAGTGGTACCGAGTACCGGATCGTACCGGCCTACTTTCACCCCCTGGTTGAGGCTTTTTAAAATCCATCAGTGATGCAACACAGAACTCTTTTCATATCATGAACTTTCTACCTGTCACACTCAGCGTCCTCTAAATCCTCTAAACCTGAGAACAGCTGACGGAGCTCGTCTGTTTCCTCATCAGGTCCGAGCCGACGTTTCAAGCGCGTGGTGGAAACCATCCAGGCCCAGCTGCTCAGCTCCGACCAGCCCGGCAGCCAGCCCCAGATCTCTGGTAAGTGGAGTCCTTCGTCACCCCCCCAACCTTCCTCCTCCTCCTCCTCCTCCTCCTCCTCCTCCTCCTCCTCCTCCTCCTCCTCCTCCTCCTCCTCCTCCTCACAGCCTCCCTCCCTCCCGGCATCCTGGCACTCCTCACAGCACCGCCACACCCGCGGCCCGGCTCGCCTCGGACCCGCTCGGCTCAGCTCGGCTCCGGCGCACTGCTTTTAGCACATCCACGTGCATGCCCCTGCCACATACTATGGCGTGCACACACACACACACACACACACATACAGGAGATGGTAGCGTTGACCAGTGAGCTTTACATCAAACTGTAGTGAAGCCTCGGCGTCTGACTCGCTCACAGCAAACAGATGTTTACACAGATGTTCCATCATGTGGCTTTATCGTCTCAGAGAGGGAGATTTCAGGATGCATTCATACTTTTTTTTTAGTGTTGCACAAACACATCGGAACAACGCCACACGTCTTGTGAGACCTTCTGTGATGTGATTGGATATTCTGGGCTGCCTATCGATAGATGGATGGATTATAGAAATATGGAAGAAAAGAAAAGAGTGACTGTGTGTCCTTTCGTTAGTTCTGTTTGTTAGTGTTGCTGTTGTTGTATCTGTGGTTATTTCCTTGATAATGGATCCCTCTGGTGGTGAAGCACAGGAACTACAACACACACACACACACACACACACACACACACACACACACACACACACACACACACACACACCTGCTCAGCTCCCACTACAGTATACTAGAGCACTTTATCAGATAGTTTGGATTTTGGATTAGCAGTGATATTAATCCTGACTTTGGCTCCAAAACAGCAAATACAGCAGCAAATTAGAGCCCTAATGTCTTATTTTCTTTGAGGAAGTGCAGCGAGATTATTCAGTAGGAGCACTTAGTGAAGAACGTATATTGTTAAGAAGTGAAAGTTGTTCCATTATAACGTTCCGCTTCTGCCATTTTGGACTGAAAGCGACGACCAGACGCCAGTAAAACGTCCGCCTACAAAGAGCCGTACAGAAGTAAATCTAGATTATTTCTATTCTATCGTCATATTTAATGTCTCCACTGAAATGTCCTGTGTTGAACAATAAAAATAGTATAAATATTCATACTATTTACTAACTACTTACTTATTTATTTATTCAACTTTTTGCCCGGCTGCCTCGGAGCGGAGCGGAGGAGAGTGAGCGATGGACATGAATGGAACTTATAAAAATCCAGATTTTGAGATCAATCTCAAACTTTTTCATATCAAGGATCTAAAATTACACACATTGGCGTGATATTGGGATGACTATTTTTAACAGGTTTTTTCCCGTGTTTGGAAAACCTGAATTTATACACTAATTTTGGGGGAAAAACGGGCTTCAACAGAAACCAGAGCTCCGGCTACAGCAGAGTTAATTTCGTTAACGGAAACTATGACGAAATATGTTCGTCAACGACCTTTTTTTACCGTGTCTAAGACGTCATTAAACACCAACGGTGACGATATCAAACATGCAATATCGTTGACGAAAAAAGCCTAAAATGTAGTGTGACGGATTGTCTCTCATAACGGACTTAACCGCGGCGCATCATTAATGAGCTGCTCAGTCAGGAGGACTCGGGATAACTTTCATTCTTAATCATTCAACCTGGTTTTCATCAGATAATAAAATGAAAGTGTGAAATAAGTTTGACTAAAATGAGAGAAATGATCAATATAATCTGATGACTAAACAGGACTAAGATTAAATAAAAAAAAATTGAAATTGAATAAAATCGAATGACTTTTTGTTGACTAGGATTTTTAGGATTGTATTTGTTTACACATATAAAAAGGTACAAGTAGAGATTACATAACAACAACAAATGTGATGGAGAGGTGAAAAAACCCTGGGTGGGGCCTGATCAGGGAACTCTCCAATGCATACCTTAATCAATTTTAAAAGGAGAATAAATTATTAAAAAGGATGGTAAAGAGAGAGAGAAGAGAGAAAAAAAGAAAAGAAAAAGATAAGATTACACACACTAGCAAACATCCATATACATTCCAAAGACAAAGTTAAATGGAATTAAGATTCTCATTCATATATCATCAATAAAAACTCATTATTAGTAAGCAATTTACAGAGATAATCCATAAGGAAAAGACTAAATATAGACTAAAACTATGAAGGATAAAAATGACTAAAATGTGACTAAAACTAATAAGCATTTTCGTCTTAAGACTAAATCTAAAATAGCTGCCAAAATTAACTCCGGCTACAGAAGGCAGAACCCATCTTAGCTCCATTAGCTGCTGCTCTTTTGTGTTTCGTCAGCCACTGATTAGCTGGAAGATCTCCAACTACAGGACTCACACTAACTGATCTCCAAAAGTCCAAACTATCACTAACCAGCAGCACCAGAGTCACTGCCACAGATGGGAACTGTTATCAGGCACTGAATGATGCACAACCTCAGTCACCTTCACCGTGTAGATGTGCCGATAACCCACATCTCTCTATCTCTCTTTATCTCTATCTCTGTGATCTACCTCTCTGGCCTGCCTCTCCATGCCACCCTGCTTCGTTCCATCCACAGCTTTACTCTAACGCCACCTGGATGGACTGAATGACTCGCATGCTGAATGAAACGCCGACCCAGAACCACGCACACACTTAGACCCAGACTGTGTGTGTGTGTGCTGATGGTTCTGGGTGAGCTGCCATTCACACACACTATACTGTGTGTTTACTGCTGCACTAAAATGAAAGCATGCTCTCTCTACTGTCTACAGCGAGCAAACAAACTGAGTCTGTGTTTGTGTTTGCTGATCTCTTTGAGATTCTGCATGTGTTCTGATGAAACTTAAACACCTAACAGCTCTACAGACATGAACCTGATGTGTTGGCTCATACATGTGTGTAAGGTTATACCTGTGTGGTGCAGTAGCAGATGGATTTTAAAGGTTAATGTCACGGTGAATGTTCAGCCTGATTCTCTCAGTCTCCAGGAGTCCTGCTGGTCGTGTGCATCGATACCATTAGCTGATAGAGCTAGCTCAAATGCTAATATCTGGATTCTCAGATCCGAAACCTACTAGCCAAATACAGTAAATGTCAGAACCGGCCCACGTTTGCTATTTCTTTTAAGACCAAAAACAAACTGACCGGACGAACCCTGAACTTTAAGGCTCGTGCAAACTTTCATTATATTGTTCTAGAAGGTTTATAAAGTTACGTTACAACTAGTGCTGGGACTATACGCTTATCTCCTGATTCTATAGCGATACTTGGGTGCTGATTCGATATGTTTTGTAATTTTTAAGTACTGCGATTTGATATTACGATTTAGTGTGATTTTTATTAACTTTTTTAACTCTAGACCATGAAGGGAAAAAGTTGAATCATACACTTCTAGGGACTTTTACTTTGGAAAATCTCTAAATGAATCCAGTAAAAATGTTTGATTTTCAGCATGTATGTAGTCAGAGACGTCCTGAAGTCAAATATATCAGGATCATTGTCAGGAATTAGTTTTTATCCAGCAACCCACAAATCAAAGAATAAAGACATTTCCCTCACAGATTAGTGGTATTTTCTTTTTAATTTATAAGGCACATGTAATGTTTTATACTTCTGGTGAATATAATACAATCAATCTTATTTCCATAGATGTATTTTAAATATATACAGTTCCCTTTGTTAACACCTTATTTTGAAAAGCGGACGTAGTCCCACGTGTCTACTTCCTCTAACTTCTCCAAGTCCGTCTCTAGCTCTCCCGTCAGCTCCTTCTCTTTATCCATCCATGGTCAGCTCCATCGGGGCCGTTTCAATGCATTTAACATAAATGTCAGTATATGGTGCTCTACAGTTGTAGCGTCGGCCCATTTGACCACGGAGATGAGAGCGACGGCCGGCTCGACCGCACGTTACCGCGATACGATAACGTTTCCTGTCCGTGACAGAGTTAGCATGCAGCTTTAGCCGTGATGTCTAGCTCTGCTTTTCCTGCAATGTGTGAAACCCAAAGTGTTTCCATCCTTTACTGGATGTGTAGTGTTTACCACTTTGGATTTAACATGTGAGGGTGCAGGTCGTATCCACGACGACCCTCCAACGTTTTATACTTTGTTCTTTTGGCAGAAGAAAAGTCTGACATAATGTCCAAAAAAAAAGTTCTAAAAATGTCCTAAAGATGTCCGAAAAAATGTCCGAAAAATATGTCTGAAAAAGGCTGAAGAAAGGCCGACATATATCAAAAAGAAAAATGACCAAAAGAAATTCTGAAAAATGTCCAAAAAATGTACGAAAGTAGGCTGTAGGAAGGCAGAAAAAAAGTCTGACATATGTCTGAAAAAAAAATCCGATAAAATGTCCAAAAAATGTCTGAAAAATGTCCGAAAATAAGTCAGAAAAAAAAGTCAGAAAAATGTAAAAAAAAAACACAAAAAGGTAAAAAAACTTACGAAAAAAGGCTGAAAAAAGGCCGACATACATCCGAAATTTTTTTCGTTTCGGCTCACTGTGGTTTGTTTTGGTTGACGGATACGGAACGGATATGACGTCACGTTACTCAGACTACAACAATAAAAGCGGTAACTTCCTTCTACCTCCACATAGACTCAGATGAAGCAAATATATCGATTCTGGCATTAATACATCTATTTAGAAATCGCGATACATAGGTGAATCAATTTTTTCTCCCACTCCTAACAATAATATTAATATATAATTTTATGGTAGTTTTTTGACACAGACTTTTTTGTCCTCAAAGAACTTCCTGTGCAGGATTCTTTCAACATAAAGGTAGTTCAGTGGTTCTTCCATCCATGGATCAGCATCAGGTGTGAAGCTGTCAGACTCTCCAGTGACTGAAACACACATAAAGTCAGAGTACCGACCAGCTCTAATTCATCACAAAAAAAAACAGGAGTTTGAGAAAACGAGCTGAACATTCACCGTGTCTGCAGTTATCCTATAAACTCTAAGTGTGATGTATCAGCCGGCGTGCTGCTGATGTTTGATGTCAGCTGACTGATGATGATGATGACGCGCTGGGCCTCAGTGAGTCGGCGGGTGTTTCTGACACTGTCCTCTGCTCTCAGATGGCTCTCAGCGCTCAGCGTCTTTGCCCGGTAAATCCTCCAAGCGTGGTAAGACCCAGAGCGACCGGGAGCTCCCGGCAAAAAACACCTTAACTCTGGCTTTTAACACACACTGGCAACGTGGTGGAGGCCGTGCACATACACACCCTGTCTGCACTAACACCAGTGTGTCTGTGTGTGTGTGTGTTTGTGTGAGCTAAACAAATATAAATGGTCACCTTAACAAGTCATTTAAATGTGGAAACCAAAAACCTTATTCTGCATTTTTACAGAAAAATTACACTGGACATAGAAAACTACAACAGCGTATTAGAGTTATTGTAGGTAAAAAGAAAGAAAATACGTATATGAATCTGTCAGGACCTTCGCCTTGCTCAGAGGCTCTCCGTCAGAGGGGACATCAGAAACAGAAATCTTTACGTAAATAAAACGTACAACAGATCTAACATGAGGATAAAGTACAATACATACCGATGTTAGCATTATGCTCATGAAAAAACAACAACACATATATATGTATCTTTCGGGACCTTCGCCTGGATCATACTTACCATATGAGCACTACTTTAGGCGCAACAACATTCAGATGGCGGCTAAATTTGTGACTTAAATCTCAGAGAATTTCTGAGTTTTTTTCTTGCAAATTTATGAACTATAATCTTTTTCTTTTCTTGTAAATTTTGAGACTTTAATCCCGGTAATTTTTAAGCCTCTAACCAGCTTCAGCCGTAGCCGGAGGCTTTATGTTTTCAGGTTGTCTGTAACTATTCTCATGAACGCGATATCTCAGGAACACCTTGAGGGAATTTCTTCAAATTTGGCACAAACGTACAACATACATCCTGTACTCTGACTTTTTAATAACTTTTTTTTACTTTCATGACTTTTTATTACATACTATACTATAACTTTTTTACGACTTTTTTGAACATACTATATTATGACCTTTTTGACGACTTTTTTCGACTTACAATACTTTTACTTTTTTTTATGACATACTATACTATAACTTTTTTACGACTTTCTTCAACATACTGTATTATGACTTTTTTACGACTTTGTTTGACATACTATACAAGGACTTTTTTCGACATTCTACACTATGACATTTTTTTACGAGTTTTCGTCATTTTAAACTATAACTTTTTTAAGACTTTTTTTTCGATATACTATGACTTTCTTTTACGACTTTTTTCAACATACAACGTATAATAGGACTTTTTTTATGACTTTTTTCGACAAACTATAATATGACTTTTTTACAACTTTTTACGATAAACTATAATATGACTATTTTTACGACTTTTTTCAAAATACTATAATATGACTTTTTTTACGACTTTTTACGACATACTATATTATGACTTTTTTCGACCCACTATGAGTTCGACATACTATACTATGAGTTTTTTTGACATAATACTGACTTTTTTTTTACGCCTTTTGTGAACATGCTATATTACGACTTTTTTACGACTTTCTTTCGATATAATATGACTTTTTTTTACGACTTTTTATGACATACTATAATATGACTATTTTTACGACTTTTTTCAACATATTATAATATAACTTTTTTTTATGACTTTTTATGACATTCTACACTATAACTTTTTTACGACTTTTTTCGACATACTATAATATGACTTTTTTTACGACTTTTTCAACATACTATAATATGACTTTTTTTTTACGACTTTTTTCAACATACTATAATAAGACTTTTTTTACGACTTTTTTCGACATACTATAATATGACTTTTTTTTACGACTTTTTACGACATATTATACTATGACTTTTTTAAACCCATTATGAGTTCGACATACTAGAGTTTTTTTGACATAATACACTGACTTTTTTTTACGACTTTTTTCGACATACTATACTTTGACTTTTTTGACATTCTATACTACGGCTTTTCATGTTTTTTATTACATAATATATTATAACTTTTTTATGACAAGATAATCTCCACCACCCACAATACAGCACCTTTTTGGTTTAGTTGATGGCCTACTTGACTTGTAAGAAGCAGCTTCTGATTTCAGGTATTTAAAGGAAGATTCCTTATTTAATAGCTCAGTCTGAAGACTAAATGACTCAATAAGATGTGTATATTTCAGTGTGTGAATGTGTGTGTAGCTCCTAACTGACCTGAGTAACCCCTCTGCATGGTAATGCTTGATACTGGGTTGTTCCCACCCTCCTCGTGAACTTTCCATATTTGAAATCACTGGAACAAAATATCAGACACCAGAAATGCACACGTCACTGTGTTGTTGAAGAGGAATAATGGTAAGTTATTATCACAACAAGTCTGATTTATTACTACAAAACAAACATGTGATGTTTTATCACTGAAGGGATACACTGTTCGACTAACCTTGGCAATGATAAGTGATTGTGTATTAATGTGTGTGCTGTGCTGTATTGTTGCATGTTTTAATTCACTCATGACTGTTTTAAAGCACTGACCAGAGAAGCTTTGTCTTAACAGATGGATGTTGGATGTTGTTGTGATGGATGTTGATATGATGGAGAGTTAATGGGAGCTTTGGAAGACATTCCTACACAGAAAACCGTCTTGAGAAGAGAGCACAAACTCTGAAATGCAGAATACTTGTGAGCATATTTCTGCACGGTATTCAAAAATAAGACAAACACTACAACTCTCAAGTCTTAGCACACTTTAACTGATCAAACCTAGCCACTACGCTATCCCGAGTTTCACCATCGACAGTTTATTATAGACATGCACGCAAAAAAACTTGCTTAAAAAAGACAATTTGCTAATTTAATAACATTTAACGGAGACCATGCTTAATTCTGATTTGCTCTATGATGGTTAAAAAGCCTCCTGCTCTTCATCACTGTTTCTCTGGTACCTGAACTGTCTTCCAGAGCTCCCGTTAGCTCTCCAGCAGGAGAAACTGAGACTCTGAAGCCAACATTGACCTCACATTGACACAGATAATAATATAGATATCTCAGCCCTTAAAAAAATATATAAATTGAGATGTGACATTATCTCACCTGTCTCCTTTTGGTGCCACCTCTCCTCCTCCGGCCTGAACAACCCTACAACCTTTCCTTTCCAACTTTTATGACTTCATGCGACACACTATAGTAGGACTTTTTTACGACTTTTTCCAACATAATATACTATGACTTTTTTCCGACTTTTTCCAACATACTGTACTATGACTTTTTTTACGACTTTTTTCAGCGCATTATACTATGACTTTTTTTACGACTTTTTTCGACACACTATACTATGACTTTTTTTACGACTTTTTTCGACACACTATAATATGACTTGTTTTACGACTTTTTTCAGCGCACTATACTATAACTTTTTTATGATTTTTTCCGACATACTATACTATGACTTTTTTCCGACATACTATACTATGACATTTTTTACAACTTTTTTCGACTTACTATACTATGACTTTTTATACAACTTTTTTCAGCGCATTAAACTATGACTTTTTTTACGACTTTTTTCACGACTTTTTTCGACACACTATACTATGACTTTTTTTTCCGACTTTTTTCGACTTACTATACTATGACTTTTTTTTACTATGACTTTTTTTTACGACACTATACTATGACTTGTTCAGACATACTATACTATGACTTTTTTGACATATTATACTATGACTTTTTTACGACATTTTTCGACATAATATACTTTGACTTTTTTTACGACTTTTTTCGACACACTATACTATGACTTTTTTTACGACTTTTTTCGTAACACTATAATATGACTTGTTTTACGACTTTTTTCAGCGCACTATACTATAACTTTTTTTATGATTTTTTCCGACATACTATACTATGACTTTTTTCCGACATACTATACTATGACTTTTTTTACAACTTTTTTCGACTTACTATACTATGACTTTTTATACGACTTTTTTCAGCGCATTAAACTGACTTTTTTTAAGACTTTTTTCGACTTACTATAATATGACTTTTTTTACGACTTTTTTCAGCGCATTAAACTATGACTTTTTTTACGACTTTTTTCGACATAATATACTATGACTTTTTTACGACTTTTTCCAACATACTATACTATGACTTTTTTTACGACTTTTTTCAGCGCATTATACTATGACTTTTTTTACGACTTTTTTCGACACACTATACTATGACTTTTTTTACGACTTTTTTCGACACACTATAATATGACTTGTTTTACGACTTTTTTCAGCGCACTATACTATAACTTTTTTATGATTTTTTCCGACATACTATACTATGACTTTTTTCCGACATACTATACTATGACATTTTTTACAACTTTTTTCGACTTACTATACTATGACTTTTTATACAACTTTTTTCAGCGCATTAAACTATGACTTTTTTTACGACTTTTTTCACGACTTTTTTCGACACACTATACTATGACTTTTTTTTCCGACTTTTTTCGACTTACTATACTATGACTTTTTTTTACTATGACTTTTTTTTACGACACTATACTATGACTTGTTCAGACATACTATACTATGACTTTTTTGACATATTATACTATGACTTTTTTACGACTTTTTTCGACATAATATACTATGACTTTTTTTACGACTTTTTTCGACGCACTATACTATGACTTTTTTTTACGACTTTTTTCGACGCACTATACCATGACTTTTTTTAAGACTTTTTTCGACATATTATACTATGACTTTTTTTTACGACTTTTTCGATATACTATTAGACTTTTTCGATATACTATACCGTGACTTTTTTTACGACTTTTTTCAACATACTATATATACTATGACTTTTTTACGACTTTCTCGATATACTACTGTGACTTTTTTACGACTTTTTCGATATACTATACTATGACTTTTTTACGACTTATTCGTCATACTATACCATGACTTTTTTACGACTTTTTTCAGCATACTATACTGTGACTTTTTTACGACTTATTTCGACATATTATACTGCTGTATGACTTTTTTTACGACTTTTTTCGACATACTATACCGTGACTTTTTTTACAACTTTTTTCAACATACTATACTGTGACTTTTTTACGACTTTTTCGATATATTATACTGCTGTATGACTTTTTTTACGACTTTTTTCGACATACTATACCGTGACTTTTTTTACGACTTTTTTCAGCATACTATACTGTGACTTTTTTACGACTTATTTCGACATATTATACTGCTGTATGACTTTTTTTACGACTTTTTTCGACATACTATACCGTGCCTTTTTTTACGACTTTTTTCAACATACTATACTGTGACTTTTTTACGACTTTTTCGATATATTATACTGTGACTTTTTTACGACTTTTTCGATTTACTATACTGTGACTTTTTTACGACTTTTTCGATATACTATACTATGACTTTTTTACGACTTATTCGTCATACTATACCATGACTTTTTTACGACTTTTTTCAGCATACTATACTATGACTTTTTTACGACTTTTTCGATATATTACACTGTGACTTTTTTACGACTTTTTCGATTTACTCTACTGTCTTTTTTACGACTTTTTCGATTTACTCTACTGTGACTTTTTTACGACTTATTTTGACATATTATACTGCTGTATGACTTTTTTTACGACTTTTTTCAACATACTATACTATGACTTTTTTACGACTTTTTCGATATATTACACTGTGACTTTTTTACGACTTTTTCGATTTACTCTACTGTCTTTTTTACGACTTATTTTGACATATTATACTGCTGTATGACTTTTTTTACGACTTTTTTCGACATGCTATACCGTGACTTTTTTTACGACTTTTTTCAACATACTATACTATGACTTTTTTACGACTTTTTCGATATATTATACTGTGACTTTTTTACGACTTTTTCGATTTACTATACTGTCTTTTTTACGACTTTTTTGACATACTATACTATGACTTTTTTACTACTTCTTTTGACGTATAATACTTTGAGTTTTTTTCCCCAGCAGGGGAAGCTGAGACTCTGAAGCCAACACTGACCTCACTTTGACGCAGATATAAATATAAATGTCTCAGCCCTTAAGAAATAAATTATTTGAGACGTGACATTACCTCACCCGTCTCCTTCCTCCGGCCTGAACAACCCTACAACCTTTCCCCGGGCTAAAGAGTCTCCTTTCCTCCAGCTCCACTCCTCCTCTCATCCCTCCATCACCTCCTCCTCTCCTCACGTTAACCCCATTGCTCATCTGTTGTTTGTTCTCTCTCTCTCTCTCTCTCTCTCTCTGTTTTTTCTTTTCTTCCCGTCTGTGTAGGCAGCCCGTTGAGTAACTTCTTTGACGTAATTAAACAGCTTTTTTCAGACGAGAAGAACATCCAAGCGTCCCACTCCCCTGGCGCCCCCGCCACGCCTAGCTCCCCCGCCAAGCATGCCCCCAGCAGCAAGCCCAACCAGCCCCCGCCCAATGACTCTAAATGCCCCCCCGGCAAAGACAAAACAAAGACGGCCGCCAGCAACAGGACACAGGAACAACCTTAAGGAGCGGTAGCTGTGCATGACTAGAGAAAAGCAGTTATCAGGTCATTAAACAGGAGATCGACAGAGGAGCGCTGCTAACTTTGCCCTTTAGTTAGGAGTGGAAACAAAAAAAAAAATCTACTTTTTGCCTATAAATTTTCTACTGTATAATGGGAATGGCTATTTCAGTTTAAGAGTTGATCAGTATTTTACAATAAGTAGCAAATGTAGCCTTGTTGTCCCCACCTTCTGTCCCTCTCTGTGTCCTCGGGGGTCTTTCGGTGGGTTTGTGTCCTCCTCACATGTGTGATGGCTTGACTTGTCTCTGCCACCAGGGATCATCCATAATAACTATTAACCTCGGCGGCTCTTCGAGACCGGCCGACAGCGGCCCGCTCACGGCCCGCCGCCGCCAAGAGAGTCTGAAGAAAAGACAGAGGACCCCTTCCCTTCCCTCCCCCACTTCACTTCCCCCCCTCTCTTCGAGTCCTTTCTCCGGCCGCATCAGTAGAGTCCACTTCGCCCCACCAGACCAAACGTAGAGACATCTCGGAGGAGTTGTAAAAAGAAAAAAAAAGCCTTAAGACAGTGATGTTTGTCTACACACACATCCCCCTCTCCTCTCCTCTTTCTTCTAACTCTCCCACATGTACATAACAACACACATAATGTATGTACTCCTCAACACAAACTTCTGTGCGGGATGTAATGACTTGCACACGCTGACAAACAGGAAGCAGGAGCGGTTGGAAGAGGCGGAGACGGACGGACGGACGGACGCACGAACCAACGCTGGCTGGATTGTAATTCTTTTTAATGTCGTCTTTCTTTGTGAACGGCAGGATTTCTGTGAAATGGGTAAAAATGTGCCCATTAAAGTATGACAAGGGGGGGGGGGGGAAGGTGATATTACATAAATGAATGATCTATTCTGTTGTACAGACTAAATAATGTTCCGTATGTACAAATCGTGTAGTCGTGACATTATGTTTTAGAGTTGTGTTGCCATATTTTGTTTGTTTTGTGCAGGTCCGGTCACACCAGCGTTTAAAGAGAAATCGATTCATTCCAATGGAATCGCTGCGATCTGTGGGTTCACTCGCGGGGGGGCGAAGGAAACTTCAAGTTTGGAGAACTTGAGGACGAATTTGCGATCTGATCTTTGAGGGAAAGCAGAGCTGCGGAGTCCAAAATGGAGGCTAGCTATCGTAGCTTGTTAGCAGTGTGCCATCGACGGCTCCGAGACAGGAGTCGATGTTTGTCGGGCTGAACCGAATAGTTCGAAGCTTCATTCATAACGTTGTCTTTCAAATTCTAAATCATCATTCGAATGCTGTGCAGCTTTTTTTTTTTTTTAAATTAATTCTGTTTAAAGCCGGTATTTCAGCGCAGTGTCAGATAAATACGACGGAGTATTAGGGCCACGTTGGGGGAAAAAAAAAAAAAATCTGAGATTTCTAGAATAAAGTCATAACTTTACGAGAAAAAAGTCATAATATTATGAGAATAAAGTCACAATACTATAATAAAGTTATGACTTTATTCTCGTAATATTCCGACTTTTTTCTCGTAAAGTTTTGACTTTATTCTCGTAATAGATCGACTTTTTTCTTGAAATAGTCTGACTTTATTCTCAATAAATTATGATTTTTTTTTCTCGTAAAATTATGACTTCATTCTCAAAATCTCCAATTTTTTTTCCCCTCAGAGTGGCCCTGATACTCCGTCATCGATAAAGATCGGGCTACACTTATATTATTGGTATTATACTGTTTGTAGAATTAGATTCCAGTGGCGTCTGTGTAGGATTGTTCCAATCATTTCCAATAAATCCAGAGAGTTGTAAAGTCCAAAAGTCAAAATGTATTAAAGAAAGTTAGATGCAATCATTTCCAAAATTCTCAACATGTTTTTATCGAACACAATATTCAGCTTTAATCCATATTTGTTGGCGTTTAGCCTTTCAAAAACAACGTTTTCACTGCGCT
Organism: Sebastolobus alascanus; assembly: GCA_916701645.2. NCBI lineage: Eukaryota > Metazoa > Chordata > Actinopteri > Perciformes > Sebastidae > Sebastolobus > Sebastolobus alascanus. The sequence goes on from CAKAOJ020000362.1 coordinate 493,174, forward strand.
AAACAAACGGTTTGAGTTTAGGATTTTGTTCAAGGATTTCATTGTTTTTTTTAGAGTGATGAAATATGACGACTGACATTCGAAGCTTCATTCAAAAACCTCAATAGAAGCTTTGAATGTAAAAAAAGACATTCGGTGCAGCCCTAGATGGAATAAATGTGAACTCAAAGCCTCAATAACTCTTTTTAGAATAAAAACTTTTCAAAGATGGCGGCTCAGTATGAGAGAAAACTAGGACGAAGCTCCGCGATATATTGAGGCTGAATAACGCTAACATGTCCCAGCTGGCTAGCGTGTTAGCGTGTTAGCTACAATATATTTCACATTTTGCTGTTCCACTTCCTGGTGTGACCCGGCCTCGTCGATGAAATGTCTCCTCTTTCCTTTTTGCACTTTTGACAAGTGAGTCAGATTCTGGGTTCAGTTACAAAAAAATTTCATTTTTTAATTTGTCATTATAATTTTTACAATATTGAACTGTATATTTTTGTACTTTTTAATTGTTTGTTTTTTTGTTATTAATTTATTCTCAGTTATTTATATGAACGATGTAGAGAATGTTTCTTAACGTCAGAATTATTTAAGGATATTTTTGTCACATTTAAGTTATTTTGATCACCGAGAAATCTCGTTTGTGAGCGTTCGTTCCTTTAACCCGAGAGAAACCTGTAATATACGTTCGGAAAATGATTTTACCGTAATTTAAGAATGTAGACGTAGCCTCTTTGAGAGGAACAAACCCTTTGTTGATAATTGTCGGCCGCCCCCCCCCCTCCCCTTCCTGTGTGTATGATGACTCAGATCTCACCAAACACTCATCCTGTAAATAAGCCGAGTTTACTGACAAGCTTATTTAAAAACCCAAGGGGATTCCTACTCTTAGCTTTGACCTCGTACGGTTGTTTGCATGTTCAGCATTCGTCTTTTCTTTGCATGTCGTCGTTGGAATTGTTCTCCCGTTCCCTTTTTCTCTCCACACTTATTTATGTATTTATGTTCTTTATGTGCATTTGTTTTAATTTGCCTTTTTTTTTATTTTCATTTTCTTTCGCCGCCCTCTTCCTCCTTTTTGATTACTGTGTTCTCACAGTAACCGTGCAATGCATCCTCCTTACTCATTCTCTCAAAGAGGGAGCTCTCTGGCGATCGGGTCGCTCACCAGCTGGGTGGGCGTTGGGTTATCAGAGAGAAAAATTAAAGCAATACCTTTCATTGTTCGCTTTCCTCTTTTTTCTACTGGGGGAATCCAGAGCACACAGAATGGACTCGGAGCACGGAGCGCTACTACTGAGCAGGATAACCACTGGCAATGTATTCCCTTGTGATGTTACTGTGAACAACTTCAGTGCTAAAGGAAATAAATCTGTTGACTTTGGAGCGGTGTGGGGGATTATTAAGATGTTTATTCACAAAAATATGTACATATTTTTACATAATCAGAGTTGATCGTCTACACACAGCTGCAGAGGATTTACATTGCAAATGCTTTTAGCTTCGGTTTCTGCGAGGAGCCACACTGACGTACCGTCTGCAGAAGTTGTATTAGGGCAGTTATTCTCCGCTTCACCGAACTTTAGTGAGGCTTATGTGTAAATATTGTTTGAACACGTGGCCTGAGAAGATGTCTGAGATTTTAAATACTTGTCTCTAGAGCGATCCTGACACAAAAGGTGAATAATATTTTGCAGCAATGATTAATAAAAAAACATAATTACTGAAAAATTAAATAATCATTTTGTCATTTACAGCTTATTAGAGCCAAATGTGACGTCTTTAAGTTGCTTAATTTGTTCAAACAACAGTCAAAGAAATTGAAAACATATTTGATTTACAGCGACGGGAAACAGGAAATTCTCAGTGTGAACAAAATGCAATCAGATGATCAATGACTTAATCGATTATCATAATTGTCTGTGATTAATTTTGGATCATCATGTTGCAGAAATGTTAACCTGTGTCTGTTCTTCTGCTACACTAAGACAGTATATGGCTACGATCCCCAGACACACATACGGTGTGGCTGAACACAGTCCAGGTCCTGGAGGCTGCTGCACCGTCTCTACTCTCCACATGCAGAGTGGAGGGTGGAAAGTCTGTGGATTAACGTGGCCTCCAAAACCATCAGGAGGGCCGGTGGGTCCTGGTCCTGGTCCTGGTCCTGGTCCTGGATACCCACCTCTGGGCAGAGCAGCTCCTGGCCGACAGCGCCCAGCAGCAGACGGTGGAAGTCCTCCCGGTCCAGGAGCCGATCCATGTTCTGCAGGAAGAATCCTTCACAAAACCTGCAGAGTTCAGCTCCTCCGTGTTGCTGCAGGTACGAACACACCACAAAGTTTTTTGTCAAATTGAGCAAAGCACACTAGTTTAGATCATGAAGACCCTGAAATGCTAAAAGTTTGGATCAAAATTGAGTGCTTATTCTAAATGCTTTCAGTTTTCTTTATAAAGAATCGTTCTTTTAGTTCCCAGAACCTTCAAATTCAAATAACACGTATTGATTCCAAAGTCAGTTTTAAGTCCTGCTGTACATGTGACATTTTTACGAAATACTATACTATGACTTTTTTGTGACTATTTTGTGAAATTTTTTACGACATACTATACAATTACTTTTTTGTGACATTTTTTTACTACATGCTATACTATGAGTTTTTGGTGACTTTTTTTAAGACATACTATACTATGACTTTTTGTGACTTTTTTTTACGACATGCTATACTATGACTTATATCTGAGATTTTTTACGACATACTATACTATGATTTTTTTGTGACATTTTTTACGACATACAATAATATGACTTATTTCTGACATTTTTACGACATACTATACTATGACTTTTTTGTGACTTTTTTTTACGACATACTATACTATGACTTTTTTTACAACTATTTACGACATACTATACTATGACTTTTTTGTGACTTTTTTTACGACATACTATACTATGACTTTTTTTACAACTTTTTGACATACTATGATATTAATTTTTTGTGACTTTTTTTTTACGACATACTATACTATGATTTTCTGTGACTTTTTTTACGACATACTTTATACTATGACTTATTTCTGACTTTTTTTACGACATTCTATACTATGACTTTTTTGTGACTTTTTTTTACGACATACTTTATACTATGACTTATTTCTGACTTTTTTTACGACATTCTATACTATGACTTTTTTGTGACATTTTTTACGACATACTATATACTATGACTTATTTCTGACTTTTTTTACGACATACTATACTATGACTTTTTTGTGACTTTTTTTTACGACATACTTTTTTGTGACTTTTTTTTACGACATACTATATACTATGACTTATTTCTGACTTTTTTTACGACATACTATACTATGACTTTTTTGTGACTTTTTTTACGACATACTATACTATGACTTATTTCTGACATTTTTTACGACATACTATACTATGACTTTTTTGTGACATTTTTTCGACGTACTATACTATGACTTTTTTTACGACATACTATACGATGACTTTTTTGTGACTTTTTTTACGACATGCTATACTATGACTTTTTTGTGACCTTTTTTCGAAGTACTATACTATGACTTTTTTGTGACTTTTTTTACGACATGCTATACTATGACTTTTTTGTGACTTTTTTTACGACATACTATACGATTACTTTTTTGTGACTTTTTTTACGACATACTATACTATGACTTATTTCTGACATTTTTTTACGACATACTATACTATGACTTATTTCTGACATTTTTTACGACATACGATACTATGACTTTTTTTTACGACATACTATACTATGACTTTTTTGTGACATTTTTTACGACATGCTGTACTATGACTTTTTTGTAACCTTTTTTCGACGTACTATACTATGACTTTTTTTACGACATGCTATACTATGACTTTTTTGTGACTTTTTTTACGACATACTATACGATGACTTTTTTGTGACTTTTTTTACGACATACTATACTATGACTTATTTCTGACATTTTTTACGACATACGATACTATGACTTTTTTTTACGACATACGATACTATGACTTTTTTGTTCCATTTTTTACGACATACTATACTATGACTTTTTTGTGACTTTTTTTACGACATGCTATACTATGACTTTTTTGTGACTTTTTTTACGACATACTATACGATGACTTTTTTGTGACTTTTTTTACGACATACTATACTATGACTTATTTCTGACATTTTTTACGACATACTACTATGACTTATTTCTGACATTTTTTACGACATACTATACTATGACTTTTTTTACAACTTTTTTCGGCATACTATACTATGACTTTTTTGTGACATGTTTTTTCGACATACTATACTATGACTTTTTTTTGACATTTTTTACAAAATGCTATACTATGACTTTTTGTGACTTTTTTTACGACATGCTATACTCTGACTTTTTTGTCACTTTTTTTACGACATACTATACTATGACTTTTTTTTACAACTATTTACGACATACTATACAATGACTTTTTTGTGACATTTTTTACGACATACTATACTATGACTTTTTTTACAACTTTTTTCGGCATACTATACTATGACTTTTTTGTGACATTTTTTCGGCGTACTATACTATGACTTTTTTGTGACTTTTTTTCACGACGTGCTATACTATGACTTTTTTGTGACTTTTTTTTACGACATGCTATACTATGACTTTTTTGTGACTTTTTTTACGACATGCTATACTATGACTTATTTCTGACATTTTTTACGACATACTATACTATGACTTTTTTTTACGACATACTATACTATGACTTTTTTGTGACCTTTTTTCGACGTACTATACTATGACTTTTTTGTGACTTTTTTTACGACATGCTATACTATGACTTTTTTGTGACCTTTTTTCGACGTACTATACTATGACTTTTTTGTGACTTTTTTTACGACATGCTATACTATGACTTTTTTGTGACTTTTTTTACGACATGCTATACTCTGACTTTTTTGTCACTTTTTTTACGACATACTATACTATGACTTTTTTTTACAACTATTTACGACATACTATACAATGACTTTTTTGTGACATTTTTTACGACATACTATACTATGACTTTTTTGTGACATTTTTTCGGCGTACTATACTATGACTTTTTTGTGACTTTTTTTCACGACGTGCTATACTATGACTTTTTTGTGACTTTTTTTTACGACATGCTATACTATGACTTTTTTGTGACTTTTTTTACGACATGCTATACTATGACTTATTTCTGACATTTTTTACGACATACTATACTATGACTTTTTTTTACGACATACTATACTATGACTTTTTTGTGACCTTTTTTCGACGTACTATACTATGACTTTTTTGTGACTTTTTTTACGACATGCTATACTATGACTTTTTTGTGACCTTTTTTCGACGTACTATACTATGACTTTTTTGTGACTTTTTTTACGACATGCTATACTATGACTTTTTTGTGACTTTTTTTTACGACATGCTATACTATGACTTTTTTGTGACTTTTTTTCGACATACTATAAGATGACTTTTTTGTGACTTTTTTTACGACATGCTATACTATGACTTTTTTGTGACTTTTTTCGACATACTATACGATGACTTTTTTCTGACATTTTTTACGACATACTATACTATGACTTATTTCTGACTTTTTTCGACATACTATACTATGACTTTTTTGTGACATGTTTTTTCGACATACTATACTATGACTTTTTGTGACATTTTTTACGACATACTATACTATGACTTTTTTGTGACATGTTTTTTCGACATACTATACTATGACTTTTTGTGACATTTTTTACGACATACTATACTATGACTTTTTTGTGACCTTTTTTCGACATACTATACTATGACTTTTTTTACGACATGCTATACTATGACTTTTTTGTGACTTTTTTTTACGACATGCTATACTATGACTTTTTTGTGACTTTTTTTACGACATGCTATACTATGACTTATTTCTGACATTTTTTACGACATACTATACAATGACTTTTTTGTGACATGTTTTTTCGACATACTATACTATGACTTTTTTGTGACATTTTTTACGACATACTATACTATGACTTTTTTGTGACTTTTTTTTACAAAATGCTATACTATGACTTTTTTGTGACTTTATTATGAAATACTATAGAATGACTTTTTTTACAGCTTTTTTCGACATACTATAATATGACTTTTTGTCAACTTTTTTTTTACGACATACTATACTATGATTTTTTGTGACTTTTTTTTACGACATACTATGACTTTTTTGTCCCTTTTTTTCGCGACATACTATACTATGACTTTTTTGTGACCTTTTTTCGACGTACTCTACTATGACTTTTTTGTGACTTTTTTTATGACATGCTATACTATGACTTTTTTGTGACTTTTTTTTACGATATGCTATACTATGACTTATTTCTGACATTTTTTACGACATACTATACTATGACTTTTTTTTACGACATACTATACTATGACTTTTTTGTGACATGTTTTTTCGACATACTATACTATGACTTTTTTGTGACTTTTTTTTACAAAATGCTATACTATGACTTTTTTGTGACTTTATTATGAAATACTATAGAATGACTTTTTTTACAGCTTTTTTCGACATACTATAATATGACTTTTTGTGACTTTTTTTTACGACATACTATGACTTTTTTGTTCCTTTTTTTCGCGACATACTATACTATGACTTTTTTGTGACTTTTTTCGACATACTATACGATGACTTTTTTGTGACTTTTTTTACGAGATGCTATACTATGACTTTTTTGTGACTTTTTTCGACATACTATACGATGACTTTTTTGTGACTTTTTTTACGACATGCTATACTATGACTTTTTTGTGACCTTTTTTCGACGTACTATACTATGACTTTTTTGTGACTTTTTTTACGACATGCTATACTATGACTTTTTTGTGACTTTTTTTTACGACATGCTATACTATGACTTTTTTGTGACTTTTTTTACGACATGCTATACTATGACTTATTTCTGACATTTTTTACGACATACTATACTATGACTTTTTTTTACGACATACTATACTATGACTTTTTTGTGACATGTTTTTTCGACATACTATACTATGACTTTTTTGTGACTTTTTTTTACAAAATGCTATACTATGACTTTTTTGTGACTTTATTATGAAATACTATAGAATGACTTTTTTTACAGCTTTTTTCGACATACTATAATATGACTTTTTGTTAACTTTTTTTTTACGACATACTATACTATGATTTTTTGTGACTTTTTTTTACGACATACTATGACTTTTTTGTTCCTTTTTTTCGCGACATACTATACTATGACTTTTTTGTGACTTTTTTCGACATACTATACGATGACTTTTTTGTGACTTTTTTTACGAGATGCTATACTATGACTTTTTTGTGACTTTTTTCGACATACTATACGATGACTTTTTTGTGACTTTTTTTACGACATGCTATACTATGACTTTTTTGTGACCTTTTTTCGACGTACTATACTATGACTTTTTTGTGACTTTTTTTACGACATGCTATGACTTTTTTGTCCCTTTTTTTCGCGACATACTATACTATGACTTTTTTGTGACTTTTTTTACGACATGCTATACTATGACTTTTTTCTGACTTTTTTTACGACATGCTATACTATGACTTATTTCTGACATTTTTTACGACATACTATACTATGACTTTTTTTTGACTTTTTTTTACAAAATGCTATACTATGACTTTTTTGTGACTTTATTATGAAATACTATAGAATGACTTTTTTTACAGCTTTTTTCGACATACTATAATATGACTTTTTGTCAACTTTTTTTTTACGACATACTATACTATGATTTTTTGTGACTTTTTTTTACGACATACTATGACTTTTTTGTCCCTTTTTTTCGCGACATACTATACTCTGACTTTTTTGTGACTTTTTTTACGACATACTATACTATGACTTTTTTCTGACTTTTTTTACGACATACTATACTATGACTTTTTTCTGACTTTTTTTACGACATACTATACTATGACTTTTTTTTACAACTATTTACGACATACTATACAATTACTTTTTTGTGACATTTTTTACGACATACTATACTATGACTTTTTTTACAACTTTTTTCGACATACTATACTATGACTTTTTTGTGACTTTTTTTACGACATACTATATGATGACTTTTTTGTGACTTTTTTTACGACATGCTATACTATGACTTTAGTGACTTTTTTCGACATACTATACGATGACTTTTTTGTGACTTTTTTTACGACATGCTATACTATGACTTTTTTGTGACTTTTTTTACGACATGCTATACTATGACTTTTTTGTGACTTTTTTTACGACATGCTATACTATGACTTATTTCTGACATTTTTTACGACATACTATACTATGACTTTTTTGTGACTTTTTTTTACAAAATGCTATACTATGACTTTTTTGTGACTTTATTATGAAATACTATAGAATGACTTTTTTTACAGCTTTTTTCGACATACTATAATATGACTTTTTGTCAACTTTTTTTTTACGACATACTATACTATGATTTTTTGTGACATGTTTTTTCGACATACTATACTATGACTTTTTTTTACAACTATTTACGACATACTATACTATGACTTTTTTGTGACATTTTTTATGACATACTATACTATGACTTTTTTTACAACTTTTATTCGACATACTATACTATGACTTTTTTGTGACTTTTTTTACGACATGCTATACTATGACTTTTGTGACTTTTTTTCGACACACTATATGATGACTTTTTTGTGACTTTTTTTACGACATGCTATACTATGACTTTTTTGTGACCTTTTTTCGACGTACTATACTATGACTTTTTTGTGACTTTTTTTACGACATGCTATACTATGACTTTTTTGTGACTTTTTTTTACGACATGCTATACTATGAGTTTTTTGTGACTTTTTTTACGACATACTATACTATGACTTTTTTTTACGACATACTATACTATGACTTTTTTGTGACATGTTTTTTCGACATACTATACTATGACTTTTTTGTGACTTTTTTTTACAAAATGCTATACTATGACTTTTTTGTGACTTTATTATGAAATACTATAGAATGACTTTTTTTACAGCTTTTTTCGACATACTATAATATTACTTTTTGTTAACTTTTTTTTTACGACATACTATACTATGATTTTTTGTGACTTTTTTTTACGACATACTATGACTTTTTTGTTCCTTTTTTTCGCGACATACTATACTATGACTTTTTTGTGACTTTTTTTACGACATGCTATACTATGACTTTTTTGTGACTTTTTTTCGACATACTATATGATGACTTTTTTGTGACTTTTTTTACGAGATGCTATACTATGACTTTTTTGTGACTTTTTTCGACATACTATACGATGACTTTTTTGTGACTTTTTTTACGACATGCTATACTATGACTTTTTTGTGACCTTTTTTCGACGTACTATACTATGACTATTTTGTGACTTTTTTTACGACATGCTATACTATGACTTTTTTGTGACTTTTTTTACGAGATGCTATACTATGACTTATTTCTGACATTTTTTACGACATACTATACTATGACTTTTTTGTGACATGTTTTTTCGACATACTATACTATGACTTTTTTGTGACATTTTTTACGACATACTATATGATGAGTTTTTTGTGACTTTTTTTTACAAAATGCTATACTATGACTTTTTGTGACTTTATTATGAAATACTATAGAATGACTTTTTTTACAGCTTTTTTCGACATACTATAATATGACTTTTTGTTAACTTTTTTTTTACGACATACTATACTATGATTTTTTGTGACTTTTTTTTACGACATACTATGACTTTTTTGTCCCTTTTTTTCGCGACATACTATACTATGACTTTTTTGTGACTTTTTTAACGACATGCTATACTCTGACTTTTTTTACGACATACTATACTATGACTTTTTTCTGACTTTTTTTACGACATACTATACTATGACTTTTTTTTACAACTATTTACGACATACTATACAATTACTTTTTTGTGACATTTTTTACGACATACTATACTATGACTTTTTTTACAACTTTTTTCGACATACTATACTATGACTTTTTTGTGACATTTTTTCGACGTACTATACTATGACTTTTTTGTGACTTTTTTTACGACATGCTATACTATGACTTTTTTGTGACTTTTTTTCGACATACTATATGATGACTTTTTTGTGACTTTTTTTAAGACATGCTATACTATGACTTTTTTGTGACTTTTTTCGACATACTATACGATGACTTTTTTGTGACTTTTTTTACGACATGCTATACTATGACTTTTTTGTGACTTTTTTTTACGACATGCTATACTATGACTTTTTTGTGACTTTTTTTACGACATACTATACTATGACTTATTTCTGACATTTTTTACGACATGCTATACTATGACTTTTTTTTACGACATACTATACTATGACTTTTTTGTGACATGTTTTTTCGACATACTATACTATGACTTTTTTGACATTTTTTACGACATACTATACTATGACTTTTTTGTGACTTTTTTTTACAAAATGCTATACTATGACTTTTTTGTGACTTTATTATGAAATACTATAGAATGACTTTTTTTACAGCTTTTTTCGACATACTATAATATGACTTTTTGTTAACTTTTTTTTTACGACATACTATGACTTTTTTTCCCTTTTTTTCGCGACATACTATACTATGACTTTTTTGTGACTTTTTTTACGACATGCTATACTCTGACTTTTTTGTGACTTTTTTTGCGACATACTATACTATGACTTTTTTTACAACTTTTTTCGACATACTATACTATGACTTTTTTGTGACATTTTTTCGACGTACTATACTATGACTTTTTTGTGACTTTTTTTACGACATACTATACTATGACTTATTTCTGAAATTTTTTATGACATACTATACTATGACTTATTTCTGACATTTTTTACGACATACTATACTATGACTTTTTTGTGACTTTTTTTTACAAAATGCTATACTATGACTTTTTTGTGACATTTTTTACGACATACTATACTATGACTTTTTTGTGACTTTTTTTTACAAAATGCTATACTATGACTTTTTTGTGACTTTATTATGAAATACTATAGAATGACTTTTTTTACAGCTTTTTTCGACATACTATAATATGACTTTTTGTTAACTTTTTTTTTACGACATACTATACTATGATTTTTTGTGACTTTTTTTTACGACATACTATGACTTTTTTGTCCCTTTTTTTCGCGACATACTATACTATGACTTTTTTGTGACTTTTTTTCGACATACTATATGATGACTTTTTTGTGACTTTTTTACGACATGCTATACTCTGACTTTTTTGTGACTTTTTTTACGACATACTATACTATGAATTTTTTGTGACTATTTTTACGACATGCTATACTATGACTTTTTTCTGACTTTTTTTTACGACATGCTATACTATGACTTTTTTGTGACTTTTTTTACGACATACTATACTATGACTTTTTTTTACGACATGCTATACTATGACTTTTTTGTGACTTTTTTTTACAAAATGCTATACTATGACTTTTTTGTGACTTTATTATGAAATACTATAGAATGACTTTTTTTACAGCTTTTTTCGACATACTATAATATGATTTTTTGTGACTTTTTTTTACGACATACTATGACTTTTTTGTGCCTTTTTCGTGACATACTATACTTTGACTTATTTCTGACATTTTTTACGACATGCTATACTATGACTTTTTTACGACATACTATACTATGAATTTTTTGTGAAATTTTTTCGACATACTATACTATGACTTTTTTGTGACTTTTTTTATGACATACTATACTATGACTTTTTTGTGACATTTTTTACGACATATTATACATTCTTTAAATTTTCATATATATATGGAAGTATTTGTATGATCTTTATTTAGATAAAGGCTTTGGTTTATGAAAAAACATGACCATACTCACGTTACGCACTGTTTTGGCTTTTAATATGTTGTTTTCCTTGTTTATAAGGAACTTTATTGGCTTGCTTGCCTTTTAACTTTGTTAGGTGCTTAATTTGCGACATTTTTTACGTCAATCTATACCATGACTTTTTTGGGACTTTTTTACAACATACTATACTATGACTTTTTTGGGACTTTTTTTATACGACAAACTTTACTATGACATTTTTGTGACTTTTTTCGACATAATATATTATGACTTTTACTAAGACTTGTGACATTTTTTGCAGCTGGAGATCAATGATGCATTCAAGTAAAGTTAAAGTGTGTGAAATGAAAGTGTCATTCCGTGTTTTTGTACCTTGGCAGTCTGGTAGATGTGGACGGCGTTGTCCAGAGTCAGACTTTGCGACAGCTTCATCTCACAGCACCTCTGCAGACCTCTGAGCTGGAAGAAAGTGGCCACTGGCAGCAGCTGCGAAAAACAGTCACTACACAATTAAATATCTCAGGAAGAAGAATTCTTTGATATTTTGGATAGAAAAGTCTTTGAGGATGACGTACATATCTTTAAAAACAACCTGCACCATTTCTAACCCGGGGAGATGTAACTACAGCAGCTAACCGGAGAGTGATTTTACCTTCACGGCGTCAGAGTGAGAGACAGTCAGTCCTTCTGTTCCTCCACAGTACAGAGACTTCATCATCATCTGTAGAGACAAACACACACTTCAGTGTCCCGTTAACACCGAAGGACAGAAGGTCAGTTAATGTCATACCTGGAACGTGCTGTAGGTCATGTGACTGACGTGGATAATGTTGTCGGGGGAATCGCAGAGCATCCGTCGAAACCTGACGGGACAAAGCACACATCAGAACAGAGTTTTATTTTGAAAATCAGAATACTGGTGACATTTAGAGTTATAAATACAAGCAGTCAGATTTAAGTACTTAATAAGTCAGAGAACAGACCGTTCAGAAGCCGACATCAGCAGCACCCGGTGAGCGAAGAACGGACGCCCGTCCACCATGAACGTTACATCTGACATCTCCTGGTTGTTCAGGAAATGAATATCTGTGGACAGAGACGAGCGTGTGATCCTTCAAGTGTCAGTGAGGTTTAGAAAGGTTGTTGTCACGTGACGGCAGCGATGCGTTACCTAGCTGCGTGGATAGCGTGACGTCCATGGGTGGGATGGGAGGAACAGGAGAGCAGCTGTAGCAGTGAGAGAACACAGACGCCAGCCGCTTGGTTATCACGTAGTCCTGCAGAGGAAAAACAACATGAAATCAAGACTGATAAGAGTGTAATAAAAAACTCTGGTAGTATGAATATTAAACCCTGAAGAAACATAAAGACTCTGAAGACAAAGTTAAGACGACATACTATAGTATACTATACTATACTATACTATACATACTATGACGACTTTTGTGACTTTTGTGACATTATTTACGAAATACTATACCATGACATTTTTTCATGAAATTTTTCAACATACTATACTATGACTTTTTTTCATGAAATTTTTCGACATACTATACTATGACTTTTTTTTTATAACATTTTTCAACATTTTATACTGACTTTTTTTCATGGAATTTTTCGACATATTATACTATGACTTTTTTTCATGAAATGTTTCAACATACTATACTATGACTTTTTTTCATAAAATTTTTCGACATACTATACTATCACTTTTTTTCATGAAATGTTTCGACATACTATACTATGACTTTTTTTCATAAAATTTTTCGATATACTATACTATGACTTTTTTTCATGAAATTTTTCGACATACTATACTATGACTTTTTTTCGTAAACTTTTTCGACATACTATACTATGACTTTTTTTCATGAAATCTTTCGACATACTATACTATGACTTTTTTTCATGAAATGTTTCGACATACTATACTATGACTTTTTTTCATGAAATTTTTCAACACTATACTATGACTTTTTTTTCATAAAAATTTTCGACATACTATACTATGACTTTTTTTCATAAAATTTTTCGACATACTATACTATGACTTTTTTTCATAAAATTTTTCGACATACTATACTATGACTTTTTTTTCATAAAATTTTTCGACATACTATACTATGACTTTTTTTCATAAAATTTTTCGACATACTATACTATGACTTTTTTTTCATAACATTTTTCGACATACTATACTATGACTTTTTTTCATGAAATTTTTCGACATACTATACTATGACTTTTTTTCGTAAACTTTTTCGACATACTATACTATGACTTTTTTTCATGAAATTTTTCGACATTTTATACTATGACTTTTTTTCATGAAATGTTTCGACATATTATACTATGACTTTTTTTCATGAAATTTTTCAACATACTATACTATGACTTTTTTTTCATAAAATTTTTCGACATACTATACTATGACTTTTTTTCGTAAACTTTTTCGACATACTATACTATGACTTTTTTTCATGAAATCTTTCGACATACTATACTATGACTTTTTTTCATGAAATTTTTCAACATACTATACTATGACTTTTTTTTCATAAAATTTTTCGACATACTATACTATGACTTGTTTTCATGAAATGTTTCGACATACCATACTATGACTTTTTTTCGTAAACTTTTTCGACATACTATACTATGACTTTTTTTCGTAAACTTTTTCGACAAACTATACTATGACTTTTTTTCATGAAATTTTTCGACATTTTATACTGACTTTTTTTCAAGGAATTTTTCGACATACTATACTATGACTTTTTTTCATGAAATGTTTCGACATACTATACTATGACTTTTTTCATGAAATTTTTCGACATACTATACTATGACTTTTTTTCAGGAAATTTTTCGACATACTATACTATGACTTTTTTTTCATAAAATTTTTCGACATACTATACTATGACTTTTTTTTCATAACATTTTTCGACATACTATACTATGACTTTTTTTCATGAAATTTTTCGACATACTATACTATGACTTTTTTTCAGGAAATTTTTCGACATACTATACTATGACTTTTTTTTCATAAAATTTTTCGACATACTATACTATGACTTTTTTTTCATAACATTTTTCGACATACTATACTATGACTTTTTTTCAAGAAATTTTTCGACATACCATACCATGACTTTTTTTCGTAAACTTTTTCGACATACTATACTATGACTTGTTTTCATGAAATTTTTCAACATACTATACTATGACTTTTTTTTTTTTCATAAATTTTTTTG